>CM072154.1:15053415-15319953 GCA_036850595.1 Rhyacichthys aspro | reverse complement strand
AAAAAGACTAAGTGTTTTGCCGCGCAGCGTTGATAAGCTCCAGCCCGGGAGTCCCGGGCTGACGCCTTTTCACGCTGCGCGGCCAGTTGCACTTTCCCCCGACACAGCGCTCGACCTGCCGGCAGGATTTCAGGAACCTGGTTTTCGGAAACAGAGATAGGTCCAAATCACGGTTCCTGTGTAGCCGATCTCGATCACTGGTCGATGGGCTACGTGACTCGCCTTCGCAGGGCCTCTGCCTGGTTCCGCCCGGTCCAGGGTGGATGGTTCCTGCGCATTGCGAGTTCTCGCCTGCGGTCCGGGGAGGGCGGCTCTCTCCCGGCCGGACCCGTGGGAAGCGAGACCGAGACTGTCCAAGGTGCCATACGACGGAGCCCTCCACCTGGCTGGCGGCCCCTCGGCGGGGGCCCCGGCCACAGAGTGGGGGGAATTGTCCGGAAGGCACTAAAGAGCCAACCCCTGACCGGGGGGGGGGGTCCTTGACTCAAGCCCGGGCCGAGAAACTGACCGCCGGGGAGAGCTCTCTGCCACTGGGGGGGCCCGCGCACTTAGCTCGGAGGGCATGCACGGGGCGGCGCACGCGCCAGTCTGGTGGGGGGGCCGTTCCTCCCGGCTGTTTGTCAGTTTTTACGCAGCACGGTGTGGGGTCCCACTCGCGCCTCTGGGTACCCAACTCTCCTCTCCCTCTTCGGGAGAGCAGGGGTTCAATGTCTCCTACCCTGTTCTGCCCCGGCCGGTGAGCCTGCCGGGCTTAACAGGATGGAGCGCCTGTGAGGTCCTTTATCATACTTGAAACCTGTCTCTGAGTTTGTGTCCTGGGCACCGTTTTGCCGGGGAGGGGGCCCGTCTCTAAAATGGAATCTGGGAAAAACAGGAAAGCAAACTTACTAAAAATGCCTTGGTTTTTAAAGTTTAAAAATTGTAAAGAGAACGCAAGTGTGTTCTTTATAAAAACCAGGTGTACAAAATTAGAAAAACTGAAACATGAACGCAGCTGTGTTCATGGTAAAATAAAAGGGTTTACATTAAGGGGGGCAGAATGGGTAGCAAGACCCAGACACTCTGTCTTTCCCAGGTGTCACATGACGGAGCCCCTCCGCCTGCCTGCCTGGTCGATGGGCTTACGTGACTCGCCTTCGCAGGGCCTCTGCTTGGTTCCGTCTCTGGTCCAGAGTGGATGGTTCCTGCGCACTGCGAGTTCGCCTCTGCGGTCCGGGGGAGGGAGGCCTCTCCCCGGCCGGACCCGTGGGAAGCGAGACCGAGACTGTCCAAGGTGCCATACGACGGAGCCCCTCCATCTGGCTGGCGGCCCCTCGGCGGGGGCCAAGCCACATAGTAAGGGGGTTGTCCGGAAGACACTTTTTGTCAAAGCCTGACTAAGAGCCACCCCTGCCCGGGGGGACTCGACTCAAGCCTGCTGCCCTGGGCCCGGGGCAGTATGGTGAAACCAGCTGAGCGGTGGCGCCCCGCTCAGCCACACGGGCTGCCTGCTTGATCCTGCTGCTTGTCTCAAAGGTTAAGTCATGTTGACTCATGAACTTAGCCTGGGCCGGGAAACTGACCGCCGGGGAGAGCTCTCTGCCACTGGGCGGGCCCGCGCGCTTAGCTCCGAGGGCATGCACGGGGCGGCGCACGCGCCAGTCTGGTGGGGGGCCGTTCCTCCCGGCTGTTTGTCAGCTATTACGCAGCACGGTGTGGGGGTCCCACCGCGCGCCTCTGGGTACCCAACTCTCCTCTCCCCACCGGGGAGAGGCAGGGGGGTTCAATGTCTCCTACCCTGTTCTGCCCCGGCCGGTGAGCCTGCCGGGCTTAACAGGATGGAGCGCCTGTGAGGTCCTTTATCAAACTTGAAACCTGTCTCTGAGTTTGTGTCCTGCGCACTGGGAGTTCGCCTCTGCGGTCCGGGGGAGGGCGGCTTCTCCCCGGCCGGATCCGTGGGAAGCGAGACCCAGACGCCCCGTCTGTCCAAAGTGCCATACGACGGAGCCCCTCCACCTGGCTGGCGGCCCCTGGGCGGGGGGCTCGGCCACAGAGTGGATGTAATTGTCCGGAAGACACTTTTTCTCAAAGCCTGACTAAGAGCCACCCTGCCCGGGGGACTCGACTCAAGCCTGCTGCCCTGGGCCCGGGGCAGTATGAGGAAACCAGCTGAGCGGTGATGCCCCGCTCAGCCACACGGGCTTCCTGCTTAATCCTACTATAGTACTGTGTCTCATATGCTTGTCTCACAGGTTAAGTCATGTTGACTGATGAACTTAGCCTGCGCCGGGAAACTGACCGCCGGGGAGAGCTCTGCCACTGGGCGGGCCCGCGCGCTTACCTCCGACGGTATACACGGGGCGGCGCACGCGCCAGTCTCGTGGGGAGGCCCGTTCCTCCCGGCTGTTTGTCAGCTTTTACGCAGCACGGTGTGGGGGGTCCCACCGCGCGCCTCTGGGTACCCAACTCTCCTCTCCTCACCGGGGAGAGGCGGGGGAGTTTAATGTCTCCTACCCTGTTCTGACCCGGGCTTAACAGGATGGAGCGCCTGTGAGGTCCTTTATCAAACTTGAAACCTGTCTCTGAGTTTTTGTCCACACGAAACAAGCGCATAAGCGCCTGTGAAATTTCCCGAAAGATGGCCTGAATTATGCATGGGCTACCATGTCCCCGTAGAAATAACTTATATCCATGTAGAAAAAGAGAGATGGAGGGGGAAGAAGAAGGGCTCAAAGGGTGGAGTGTTGGGGGCTATACTCCGGGGAGTGGCTCCTGCTCCAAGTTCTGTCACGGAGTACCAAGGGCAAGTTTTAAGTGTGTGTGTGTAGAACCAGGGGCTGAGCCTGGGCCTGGATGTGGAGCACGGGTCTAGGCTTGGCCCTCTGATGTGTTCAGAGTACCAGGAGCACGGGCCGGACCGGGGCTTGGCACATAAACAGGGAGGGTGCTTAAAAGTGGGTGTACGGTTGGAGAGGTGAAAAAACCCCTCTGCGCCTAATGGACCACCACAAAATGTTAATACATAATAAGTTTAATGAAGAAGTTGTATTTTTGCAAAATTTTGGCAAATATCTGCTACAACTCAAAATGTCTAAACGTTTCTTTCTTGGCCCGACCAAACCCTAGGACTGGAGGATATTTTTCTGTCTATACTGGTTTATAGTGACACCTTGTTAAAATGTGTTGTACAAAGAAAAAGGCTATTTCTCTATGGACACCTTTAATGGTAGCAATTCATTACCTTTATTTACAACAAACAAATCAGCCATTTTGACTTTCAAATTTCAGTCGTCCCTTTTTTCAGTCGCAGTTTGCTTGAATACAACAGACTAATATCAACACCAAACTCTCATCCAGCATTAAAAAGCTCTCACACACATTATATGACATTTGAAAGTAAAAACAAAACATCTTTTGGTGCAAACATTCATTTACAATAGTGTGTCATTTACCACATGGCAGTGTAAAAATAACATTAATATCAAGAGGTTGTTTATCCACAACATGCCAACATCATCTGGAAAGTGTTAGGTGCACATTTGAAATGACAGATCAGTAAAGGGGGTTCTTTTGTTTTGTGTTTTTGGGAGTCACTTTCCTTTAGTACAGTCTCACGCTCTTTGTGAATTGTTAGTTCTCATGAGTCTCAGACCAGAGATGTGCTACTCTCAGGGTTGATCCTGACCGGTCTTCCTCAGGTCCAGCCGGTTTGCCTACGCTCTCCTCAAACCTGAGCTCTAACCACAGGCAGCACCATGAAACTCTTCTTCACTGGGTCTTGCTCACAGCGGAGACTGTAGTCCACAGGCTGCACAGCGACCAGGATCATCTCCAGCAGAACCACGTGCAGCTCAGGGAAGTACAGCTTCAGGCCCTCTTCCAAGAAGCTCATCTGCTTTGTGAAGGACACAATGGTGTAGCTCAGGTTCACCCAGCAGTCTTCTCCTGTGTACTGCTCCAAGCTGGTGGTGCCACAGCTACGCATCTCACCCTGAAAACACAACCACAGGTGATTAACTCCAACTCTCATTTATGCTGTTGCATCTGAAATTTACATTAAAAATGCTCATAGTCAGCATCTAGCATTATCAGATTATCAGTGCTCCTTGGCCTTTTTAACACACTCTGCTGCAGTGGACAGGCTCTCTTTACTCTTTACACCTGTGAAACACAACAGCTCATCTTAGTGGACTGTCCAGATTTCTTTTTAGTCTGTACTAACTTTACCCCAGCGTCTTCTTCCTCCGTGTTTGCTGAAGGCATCCACAAACATCCTCATGGCTGATCCGGACCAGACCACAAAGGCCGAGTAGCAGCCTGTGTTTCCTGCAAAGTCCATTTCAAATTCTTTGGCTGTCTCTAACAGATGGGTCCGCGGGAGGGGTGTTACCGCTGTTACATCAAAACACGTCGCACTGCTCACACATCACGGTCGCGTCCACTGGGTTGCAGTCGCACAGCTGGCACTTGACGGACGTGGATGAGGCGGAACCGGCGCCACCTCGGGTCTGCTAGTACCGCGCTACTGTTGCCTCCAGCAGCCGGTTCCTCGAGAAGCCCCTCAGCCCCCGCTCGTCCAGACTCACGCTCCGGTGACACAGCCGACCCTCACGCCGTTGGGAGACTTGAGCTGGCAGGACGTGTAGGGACCGTAGCCGCTGTCCGTCTCGCTGTACAGACTCATCTTGTCCATGTCCAAGTAGTCGTAGTGCGAGCTGCCCGAGGCTCTGCTCTAAACCGTGATGTTCCAGGCACACGCCAGGCACACGTTGTGGGAACACGGCAGCAAAATGGGCTCCTTGAACAGAGAACCGCACACCAGACATTTTAACTCTTCCTCCATGGCTCCCGTCTTGTGCTGCTCTAAAAGCTGCTTCAGTGAAAAGACTCAGCAGCTCCCAGGGCACAGCTGCGCATGCGCGGAGAGGAGGGGTGGAGCTTTAGAGGGGCCAGTGTTTTGAATTAGCCCTTTAGACGCCGAGGTTTATTGCTGGTCGCTAACTCCCCCGTGTGACTGTCCCCGTCTAAAATAAAGTTGAAGCCAGGACCAAGCTCCGTGAGCCTGGTCAGAACCACGGCCTCACAAGGGGTCTGGATCCACTCAAAACCGGCTAAAAAGAGCGAGACTGGACGCCCCCAGGCCCGCAGTAAACATGAGGGGAGCTGGCCGGAACACGGCTGCATCAGCCTGAGTTACAGCCACGCAAAACCGGGTAAAAACACAGAGGCTAGAATCCCTGAGCCCCACGGTTGCTCCCCGCTCACCTCTCGAGCATGTTCACCCACCTTTAAGTCCCCTCCTGGGTTATTTACCAATCCACGGGCCTGCTGGAGTTTCGTGCCTCTGGTACTCCGTACACATCAGTACAGAATGCCCCTGGTACTCTGTATCCGTACAGACTGCTCCTGGGACTCCGTACGCATCATAATGCCCGTGAACGATCTCAAATGTTTCCCCCCATGAACTAAACAAATCCGTAAAAATGTTCCAAACAATAAAATCACATTTACACATAATGTTTTGTTTAGTTGTCTCTTGTATTGTACAATATGTTTTTATAGATAATAATAATAAATAAGTAGCTGGCAAGACTAAAAACGTAAAATGTCTACATTTTCATGCATTAAATTCATGTAACTAATAAATGTAAAGGTTGAAGCCCATAATCACAAGTAAAGGCAAAAATAAATGTCATTTTCTCACCACTGCTCTTTTTAACTAAATATTATTTTAATTCGTGTATGCAAAATAGTATGAAACTAGTTCCTAAAGAGTCCACTTAAGCACAGCTCGCATCTTTGTACTAATCAAGTTTATAAAAAAAAAAAATCTTATTTCGGCACCTGGATGTATTTTTATTAATAATTATACAATAATAACACGAGATAATTCCTATATTTTACGCTGGAAAACATAGAGATAACCAGTAAAATAAAACGTGACAGTATAACAATTTTAACAATGTCGAGACAAGATCTTCATTTAAACTCATTAATAAAAGTGTATATGAATTAAATAGTTGAAGATTCTAAGATTAAAGACCACACTTCTCGCTAGAAATTTAACCAAATTGATTTTAGTGCTCAAAATAGGCAATATAATTGCCACAAATCTTCGTAAGTCGGCAATGTTCTGCGGCAGCTCTGACATCACGTGACATCAATAGAAATAGGGCCTGTTTTGTGAAATGTATACGTTTTACCATGTGGACCAACGTGACTATTTTACATTTTGTGGTGAGACTGGGTTGGCCGCTCATACGAACGCTCCTACCGCTGACACCACCGCTGATACCACCGCTCCTTCGACTGCTCCTACCGCTGATACCACCGCTCCTTCGACTGCTCCTACCGCTCATACAAACGCTCATACGACTGCTGCCGCCGCTCATCCGCTCCGACTGTTCACAGCCCTCACAAGCCGCTCACGACCGCTCTGAGGAGAGCTTGCCGCTCACTGAACCAGAGAATAGATCAACACGGTTACCACGGTGTTTGAACGTAACGTCAGATTTATTTTATTAATTATGTTGTCAGGTAAATAAATACATGAACAGAATTGGATATTTTCAAAAGATAAACTATAGTAGCCTAATGCTTTTGAAGAAAAGTACTGTTACTTCAAAATATTATTACGCAAGTAAGAGTAAAAAAGTATTGTTCATTAAAGCGACTCTTAGAAGAAAAAATTATTCAAATGGTTTTTCAAGCAAATGTAACTTAAGTTGTAGGACAGACATCAGGCTGAATTGAAACGGTATTATTAACTAGTCTTTAGTGTCATTGAGTGGACATTTAACCCCATTGATGCCAAAGAAAAAATAATGCAAATTTACAAATTTGAATTGTGGAGTCACAACTTTTACTGACCCCAACTGAACAGCAATTTCAAGACCCTAATTCAGCAACTAGCAGCAAAACCATAACTACAAAACAATCTCTAAGTCAAAACAATACACAAAAAAATTCACATTTATTTTATTAAAACAAAACAGAACAGTGAACAAAGAACATACTGTCCAGCTGGACCTTGTCAATAATTCGGCCAAGATTTAGTTCTGCCTGGAACCTTGTGAAGCCTTTGAACCTCATAAGGATGTCGATTGAAACCTTATGCAAAAAGATATAAAGAAATTGTTTAGACAAGAATCTGTAAACAAAGTAACAAGACTAATGAATACATGTGTGTGTGCTTCTGGAAAGGAATATAAACATACTTCTGGCATCATGACGTCAATATTAAAGTCCAGATTTCTGAAGTTATTGTAATCCAGAGCAAGTGTTGTTTTGATGATATTAGTCAACTCCTCAAATTACAAAATACCACAATATTTGGATTCCAAATTTATTCCTAGTTAAATGTCATACATTATTAAAATGCCTATATAAAAAACTACCGGTTTTTCACTGAAACATGAGGGTCTTCCATTTAATATTTGTTTCAGTGAACTGTTTTGCCCTTGATTTTGCCACAGAAACATCCGACTGGACTTCGTTTTGCCAGAATCAAGTAATGTTTTCAGTTCCTGTAAGAAAATTATTTAGTTGCAAACACTTCTTAGTTCAACATTAAAATTTGAGTTAAAAGATTTTAGTTGATCAAACCTGGATTCTTTTATGAGACACATGACCCTCCACACCTTTGCTCTGAAGGCAGGTCAAAGTATTAATATATATGATCTATTGTAAGGTTGTGATGCCTCTGTCAACAGCTAGACTCAGACACCTGCAGGATTACATGTCTTCAACCTCGAGCCTTATCAACTTAATAACAACTCTTTTGTTATTGTAATGTTTGCGTATTGACCTTCTATGAAGTTTAATAAGCTCAGTCCTATGAAAGCATAGCCAGACTTGAATGCTCAATACTACGCTGTGTTGACTGTTCAACTGTCTCCGGGCCTGTATTTGATGGTAATAAATAGAGCTGCAGCGACGCGTCTACGTAATCGATTACGTCGACGCGTACGCTGAGTGAGTCGATGCGTTGCCTGTGTACGTACCGTACATGTCTGCACTCAAAATCATGGCGGCGCCCGGTCCAGACGAGTCAGACTATCCTAAAAAACTACGGCCAAAGTTATCTAAAGTCTGGGAATACTTTAGACAAAGACCAAATAAGACCGTAGTTTGCACACTTTGTGGACTTGAAATGGTCTATCACAGCAGCGCGTCTGCCATGTACGAACATTTGAAAAGGAAACACCCGGGAGCTTTGCTTCGTGATGAAAC
This sequence comes from Rhyacichthys aspro, assembly GCA_036850595.1. Classification (NCBI taxonomy): domain Eukaryota; kingdom Metazoa; phylum Chordata; class Actinopteri; order Gobiiformes; family Rhyacichthyidae; genus Rhyacichthys; species Rhyacichthys aspro. The sequence continues at coordinate 15,311,742 of CM072154.1, read as the reverse complement.
AGCAACGTAAGTTTAAGCTATAGTACTAGCGTCTCTAGTGCTTTTACTAGTGTTGGTTACACAAGAGCTAGTTACTCTCTAGCGCGTGTTTAAATATAAATGTAAACATTGTTTGTAGCGAGTGACATAAAGAATGCTTTGTTATTTTTGTGAATGATGCCCTGATTATGTTTTACTACTGCACTTTATGTGGGACGTTTTCATTTATTTATGAAACATTATTTACACTACAGAGAATATTGCCCTGATTTGTTGTTAATTATTGCACTAAATTTGAATTTTTCTTTATTTATGAGAGATATTTACAGTGAGTTATGTCCTAATTATTTTGACTATTATTGCACTTTATTATTTCACAAAGTCAATTTATCCTCTTTTTTTGCACTTTCGGTAGGGCATTTCTTGTTAAGGAAATATAAGACACATTTCATGTGCTTAATAAAGAATGTTTACCCCTTTTTTTTTTAACAATATATGTATAAAAAAGACCTTTTATTGACATTGATTGATGAGACCAGACAAATACAAACATGTTATATACGGATCAGTTAGGTCACATCCGCATGTGCATATCAATGATGCAAGTGGTAGCACAATCGTTGTTTAGCCAACCATTGCACGCTTCACATTTCACCCAGTCTTCCTTGCTGACTAGTGGGTACAATGTCCTGCAATAACAAAGTAAGATTTAATGGTAGAATAACTGATTTATAGAACCAATTTTGTTAAATATAAACCTGATTACTACCACTAATATACACAACCACTTTAAAAATGATCAGTGATTATATACTTATTCCTTGAAAATATTGTTGATACAAAATACACCATACTTTAATGCTTTAAGTACAAGTAAGACAACTGCTCTATAATGTGTTGATTAAATGGTGTTTAACATTTTTTTTAAATCAGTAAAATATTATGTACCTTCTTTGTCCTCGTCCACTCCTGACATAGAATATGCATGCAGGTATATCTTCAGTCTTGCATGATTCAAGAAAAGGTTTTATTATTTTTTGTATTCCTAACAATATGCAGAGTTTAGCTAAAGATGGTGCAATGACTGAAAGGTATGTTTTTAGGATACTGTATATTACCATTGTGTTACTAATACAGACTAGGACTTCATTTACTGTATGTTACCTCTGGAATGGCATCTGCAATCAAACTTGTGGCATGGTGGACTCTAAGATGTCTTAGTTGTATTGTGTTAAGAGGCTCGTTGGTCATTTCAACACCTTTGTAGATACAGTGCTGCTGCCTGCAAAGAGTAATAAGAAAGTGTGATATTATCCCATATACAGTTTTAATTCTTAATCATTAAGAGTACTTACTATACAAACAAACACGCCACAGTTCATTCCGTCCTTCTATCCACTGAGGTGGGTAATTTAAGGACCACTCTTCCAATTTCCACACATTTTCAAATGCTTGGCTGAAAGTGACAAATTTGGCTTAAATGTCTAAAAAATAGTAAAATTAACCAAATAAGCAAATATTTGTCAGCATCATACACACACAAGGTAGTTTTGTAATATATACAACAAGATATTTTAAAAAAAGTTTAATACCATAGTATGACCATGTCCTCTTTTGAAATTGTAGTGTATTTTGCCATGGAATCGTATATATTGATCTCCTTTTTTGAGCCATCAAAACCTTGTCCTTTGTTAGTTAACAGGTATACACTGTCATTATAACACTACTAGTAGTCTATCCGGATTTTTCTGTTTTTCTATTTTTTTTCTATTATTTTTTGTACACATTTCTAATTCAATTTTCAATACAGCAAGCACACAACACCGCTCATCAGTGGTGGGCAAACTAAGGCAGTGGTGGGCAAACTAAGGCCTGGGGGCCATATGCAGCCCGTTGAGCTGTGTGATGCGGCCCTCCAAGCATTTACAAAGTATTTATAATTTAATATAAGACAGCACATATTTGGCCATTTTCCTTAAATGGCTTGTGCTTGTGTTCCTAAAGCTACCATCATATCTACAAAAAACTTCCATTCACACAAGTTTTTAATGTGGACAGAGATATTTGACAGAGATTATTGACTGAAGTCCAGTTAATAGCTATGTCTTATTTGCCAAGAAACTGTGCAAAAAATGGTACAGGTTTTCTACTGTAATTAATACTAGTAATAATAGTTATTTAATAATAATAGTTTAGTGGTCCGGCCCATCTGTCAGATTTTAAAACCCAGTGTGGCCCTTGAGCCAAAAAGTTTGCCCACCCCTGACCCATAGTGATAAGGAGCTTACCCACAGTACGAAGTAATACCTTGTTTCTGTTGTTGAATGGCCAACACAACATGGAAACAGAACAACTGAGTCCTCCTTGAGATTCTATATTGAACAAATACGCGTTCATATGAGCGGCAGCAGCGGTGGTATGAGCGGTTGGAGTGTTCATATGAACGGTGGGAGCGGTGGTATGAGCGGTTGGAGCATTTATATGATCGGCAGTGTAGGAGAATTGGGTTACTGCCTTAGAGCTTCGAAGTATTGGACCACATAAAGGACTGAAGCGAGTCTGGATGTCTTAAGCAGGAGAAGTTTATTACCATCACATACAGGCCCGGAGACAGTTGAACAGTCAACACAGAGTAGTATTGAACATTCAAGTCTGGCTATGCTTTCATTGGTCAGAGTTTATAATACCTCGTAGAAGGTCAATACGCAAACAGTACAATAACAAAGAGTTGGTATTCAGTTGTTATTCAGCTGATTAGGCTCGAGGTTGGAGACATGTTATCCTGCAGGTGTCTGAGTCTATCTGTTGACAGAGCCCAAGGCTCAGGGCATCACAACCTTACAATAGATCCCAAAATTCTCTAACAGGCAGGGGCAGGAGCGGAGGTATGAATGGTTGGAGTGTTCATATAAGCGGCAGGAGCGGTGGTATGAACGGCAGGAGGGTTCATATGAATGGCAGGAGCGGTGGTATGAGCGGCAGGAGGGTTCATATGAATGGCAGGAGCGGTGGTAAAAGCGGTTGGAGCGTTCATATGAACGGCAGGAGCGGTGGTAAAAGCGGTTGGAGCGTTCATATGAGCGGCAGGAGCGGTGGTAAAAGCGGTTGGAGCGTTCATATGAGCGGCAGGAGCGGTGGTATGAGCGGCAGGAGCGGTGGTATGAGCGGTTGGAGCGTTCATATGAACGGCAGGAGCGGTGGTATGAGCGGCAGGAGCGGTGGTATGAGCGGTTGGAGCGTTCATATGAACGGCAGGAGCGGTGGTATGAACGGCAGGAGCGGTGGTATGAACGGCAGGAGCGGTGGTATGAACGGCAGGAGCGGTGGTATGAGCGGTTGGAGCGTTCATATGAGCGGCAGGAGCGGTGGTATGAGCGGTTGGAGCGTTCATATGAGCGGCAGGAGCGGTGGTAAAAGCGGTTGGAGCGTTCATATGAGCGGCAGGAGCGGTGGTAAAAGTGGTTGGAGCGTTCACATGAGCGGCAGGAGCGGTGGTATGAGCGGCAGGAGCGGTGGTATGAGCGGTTGGAGCGTTCATATGAACGGCAGGAGCGGTGGTATGAGCGGTTGGAGCGTTCATATGAACGGCAGGAGCGGTGGTATGAGTGGTTGGAGCGTTCATATGAACGGCAGGAGCGGTGGAATGAGCGGCAGGAGGGTTCATATGAACGGCGGGAGCGGTGGTATGAGCGGTTGGAGCGTTCATATGAACGGCAGGAGCGGTGGTATGAGCGGTTGGAGCGTTCATATGAACGGCAGGAGCGGTGGTATGAGCGGTTGGAGCGTTCATATGAACGGCAGGAGCGGTGGTATGAGCGGTTGGAGCGTTCATATGAATGGCAGGAGCGGTGGTATGAGCGGTTGGAGCGTTCATATGAATGGCAGGAGCGGTGGTATGAGCGGTTGGAGCGTTCATATGAATGGCAGGAGCGGTGGTATGAGCGGTTGGAGCGTTCATATGAACGGCAGGAGCGGTGGTATGAGCGGTTGGAGCGTTCATATGAACGGCAGGAGCGGTGGTATGAGCGGCAGGAGCGTTCATATGAACGGCAGGAGCGGTGGTATGAGCGGCAGGAGCGTTCATATGAACGGCAGGAGCGGTGGTATGAGCGGTTGGAGCGTTCATATGAACGGCAGGAGCGGTGGTATGAGCGGTTGGAGCGTTCATATGAACGGCAGGAGCGGTGGTATGAGCGGTTGGAGCGTTCATATGAACGGCAGGAGCGGTGGTATGAGCGGTTGGAGCGTTCATATGAACGGCAGGAGCGGTGGTATGAGCGGCAGGAGCGTTCATATGAGCGGCTGGAGCGGTGGTATGAGCGGTTGGAGCGTTCATATGAACGGCAGGAGCGGTGGTATGAGCGGCAGGAGCGTTCATATGAGCGGCTGGAGCGGTGGAATGAGTGGTTGGAGCGTTCATATGAACGGCAGGAGCGGTGGTAAAGCGGTAGGAGCGTTCATATGAGGGCATGAAGCGGCAGGAGCGGTGGCTTATGAGCGGCAGGAGCGGTGGTATGAGCGGTTGGAGCGTTCATATGAATGGCAGGAGCGGTGGTAAAAGCGTTTGGAGCGTTCATATGAACGGCAGGAGCGGTGGTATGAGCGGTTGGAGCGTTCATATGAACGGCAGGAGCGGTGGTATGAGCGGTTGGAGCGTTCATATGAACGGCAGGAGCGGTGGTATGAGCGGCAGGAGCGTTCATATGAATGGCAGGAGCGGTGGTATGAGCGGTTGGAGCGTTCATATGAACGGCAGGAGCGGTGGTATGAGCGGTTGGAGCGTTCATATGAGCGGTTGGAGCGGTGGTATGAGTGGTTGGAGCGTTCATATGAACGGCAGGAGCGGTGGTAAAAGCGGCAGGAGGGTTCATATGAACGGCAGGAGCGGTGGTATGAGCGGCAGGAGCGGTGGTATGAGCGGTTGGAGCGTTCATATGAACGGCAGGAGCGGTGGTAAAAGCGGTTGGAGCGTTCATATGAACGGCAGGAGCGGTGGTATGAGCGGTTGGAGCGTTCATATGAACGGCAGGAGCGGTGGTATGAGCGGTTGGAGCGTTCATATGAACGGCAGGAGCGGTGGTAAAGCGGCAGGAGCGTTCATATGAACGGCAGGAGCGGTGGTATGAGCGGTTGGAGCGTTCATATGAACGGCAGGAGCGGTGGTATGAGCGGTTGGAGCGGTCATATGAACGGCAGGAGCGGTGGTATGAGCGGTTGGAGCGTTCATATGAACGGCAGGAGCGGTGGTATGAGCGGTAGGAGCGTTCATATGAATGGCAGGAGCGGTGGTATGAGCGGTTGGAGCGTTCATATGAACGGCAGGAGCGGTGGTATGAGCGGCAGGAGCGTTCATATGAACGGCAGGAGCGGTGGTATGAGCGGTTGGAAGCGTTCATATGGAGCGGCAGGAGCGGTGGTATGAGCGGTTGGAGCGTTCATATGAGCGGCGGGAGCGGTGGTATGAGCGGTTGGAGCGTTCATATGAACGGCAGGAGCGGTGGTATGAGCGGTTGGAGCGTTCATATGAACGGCAGGAGCGGTGGTATGAGCGGCAGGAGCGTTCATATGAATGGCAGGAGCGGTGGTAAAAGCGGTTGGAGCGTTCATATGAACGGCAGGAGCGGTGGTATGAGCGGTTGGAGCGTTCATATGAGCGGCAGGAGCGGTGGTATGAGCGGTTGGAGCGTTCATATGAACGGCAGGAGCGGTGGTATGAGCGGCAGGAGCGTTCATATGAATGGCAGGAGCGGTGGTATGAGCGGTTGGAGCGTTCATATGAACGGCGGGAGCGGTGGTATGAGCGGCAGGAGCGTTCATATGAGCGGCTGGAGCGGTGGAATGAGTGGTTGGAGCGTTCATATGAACGGCAGGAGCGGTGGTAAAAGCGGCAGGAGGGTTCATATGAACGGCAGGAGCGGTGGTATGAGCGGCAGGAGCGGTGGTATGAGCGGTTGGAGCGTTCATATGAACGGCAGGAGCGGTGGTAAAAGCGGTTGGAGCGTTCATATGAACGGCAGGAGCAGTGGTATGAGCGGTTGGAGCGTTCATATGAGCGGCAGGAGCGGTGGTATGAGTGGTTGGAGCGTTCATATGAACGGCAGGAGCGGTGGTAAAAGCGGCAGGAGGGTTCATATGAACGGCAGGAGCGGTGGTATGAGCGGTTGGAGCGTTCATATGAACGGCAGGAGCGGTGGTATGAGCGGTTGGAGCGTTCATATGAACGGCAGGAGCGGTGGTATGAGCGGTTGGAGCGTTCATATGAACGGCAGGAGCGGTGGTATGAGCGGCAGGAGCGTTCATATGAATGGCAGGAGCGGTGGTATGAGCGGTTGGAGCGTTCATATGAACGGCAGGAGCGGTGGTATGAGCGGCAGGAGCGTTCATATGAACGGCGGGAGCGGTGGTATGAGCGGTTGCAGCGTTCATATGAACGGCAGGAGCGGTGGTATGAGCGGTTGGAGCGTTCATATGAACGGCGGGAGCGGTGGTATGAGCGGTTGCAGCGTTCATATGAACGGCGGGAGCGGTGGTATGAGCGGTTGCAGCGTTCATATGAACGGCAGGAGCGGTGGTATGAGCGGCAGGAGCGTTCATATGAATGGCAGGAGCGGTGGTAAAAGCGGTTGGAGCGTTCATATGAACGGCAGGAGCGGTGGTATGAGCGGTTGGAGCGTTCATATGAGCGGCAGGAGCGGTGGAATGAGCGGTTGGAGCGTTCATATGAGCGGCAGGAGCGGTGGTATGAGCGGTTGGAGCGTTCATATGAACGGCAGGAGCGGTGGTGTGAGCGGTTGGAGCGTTCATATGAACGGCAGGAGCGGTGGTATGAGCGGCTGGAGCGTTCATATGAACGGCAGGAGCGGTGGTATGAGCGGTTGGAGCGTTCATATGAATGGCAGGAGCGGTGGTATGAGCGGCAGGAGCGTTCATATGAATGGCAGGAGCGGTGGTAAAAGCGGTTGGAGCGTTCATATGAACGGCGGGAGCGGTGGTATGAGCGGTTGGAGCGTTCATATGAACGGCGGGAGCGGTGGTATGAGCGGTTGGAGCGTTCATATGAGCGGCGGGAGCGGTGGTATGAGCGGTTGGAGCGTTCATATGAACGGCAGGAGCGGTGGTATGAGCGGTTGGAGCGTTCATATGAGCGGCAGGAGCGGTGGAATGAGTGGTTGGAGCGTTCATATGAACGGCAGGAGCGGTGGTATGAGCGGTTGGAGCGTTCATATGAACGGCGGGAGCGGTGGTATGAGCGGTTGGAGCGTTCATATGAACGGCGGGAGCGGTGGTATGAGCGGTTGGAGCGTTCATATGAACGGCGGGAGCGGTGGTATGAGCGGTTGGAGCGTTCATATGAACGGCGGGAGCGGTGGTATGAGCGGTTGGAGCGTTCATATGAACGGCAGGAGCGGTGGTATGAGCGGTTGGAGCGTTCATATGAACGGCAGGAGCGGTGGTATGAGCGGCTGGAGCGTTCATATGAACGGCAGGAGCGGTGGTCGGAGCGTTCATATGAATGGCAGGAGCGGTGGTATGAGCGGTTGGAGCGTTCATATGAACGGCAGGAGCGGTGGTATGAGCGGCTGGAGCGTTCATATGAACGGCAGGAGCGGTGGTCGGAGCGTTCATATGAATGGCAGGAGCGGTGGTATGAGCGGTTGGAGCGTTCATATGAGCGGCGGGAGCGGTGGTATGAGCGGTTGGAGCGTTCATATGAGCGGCAGGAGCGGTGGTCGGAGCGTTCATATGAGCGGTGTGAGCGCTCAGGGAGCACTGGAGGAGTGCTGACACTGTGGTCACAGGACAGACCGCTGTTTTTATCACAAGCCCTTCTGCGTTAGTATGTAGTTAGCTTGTTCAGCTCCGGTCGTCTCTGAGATGAGCGGTGTGTTTCTGAACCGCGTATTTGAAAAACCTGCCCAGGAGAAGTTTAGACTGCCCTCTCTGCCCATTTTAGTAATATCCTCTAAAGGAGGAGTCAAAATATCCAAGATGGAAGAGCTGTTCGTTGGCGGTCATTTGGGCGAATTAGACCAAATGGAGACATTGCTTCCATTATTTATACATTTTATGTAAGAAACACAGGTAGAAAAGAGAACCGTGCGCGAGAGGGGCAGAGGCTGCAGTAAATCACGGCTTTGACGATGGGACGCAGGCATGTTTTACATGATTTGTTCGCTATGGATAAAAAAAAGTAATAAAACGAAAGGAAAAAGGAGGATCAGAAAAAGTCCCAGAAAAGAGGTTGACATCTCTTGCAAGTGAGGCCTCAAAGTGTAAAAAAGAACAACTATTTGGCAGCAGCAGCGTTTCCACACAAAACCAGGGTGAAATTGAGAGCGCAGGTCCAAGCCAGCCCAGCACCTCTAAGTCTCAGGTGTTAGAGAATTTTGGGATCTATTGTAAGGTTGTGATGCCCTGAGCCTTGGGCTCTGTCAACAGATAGACTCAGACACCTGCAGGATAACATGTCTCCAACCTCGAGCCTAATCAGCTGAATAACAACTGAATACCAACTCTTTGTTATTGTACTGTTTGCGTATTGACCTTCTACGAGGTATTATAAACTCTGACCAATGAAAGCATAGCCAGACTTGAATGTTCAATACTACGATGTGTTGACTGTTCAACTGTCTCCGGGCCTGTATGTGATGGTAATAAACTTCTCCTGCTTAAGACATCCAGACTCTCTTCAGTCCTTTTATGTGGTCCAATACTTCGAAGCTCTAAGGCAGTAACCCAATTCTCCTACAATATTGGCGTCACGAACTACGGAAATCTATATACAGCTGGACTGGTAAGTGCAAATTAATTTTTTCTCTTTTAAGAGAAGTGTTGCATTACCAGAACCAGGCTTGACAGATAGATCCTATGTGTTGGGAAAATGTGTACAATACACAGTCCTTGAGCTATTGGTCACATATGTGAAATTAAATGTAAGTTTGAATTTAATTGGTTATGCAAATTAAATGCTTGTTTAAAATGATTGGCTAATTTTGGAGTTAACGTTGGCGCCCAGTATTCGGCTGAGGCCGTAGTGGTGGCCTGTGAATTCATGAGAAAAGATAAACATAATGAGCAGTATGAAGTACTGAAATTTGGACGTACTGAGAGCTCTGAGTAAGCTTTCCAACATTAAATTCTGTTTTCGATAACAATTTCAAAGGCCAATGTAATTGTTATTAAGGCGGTGTGTGAGCAAGAGTGAAAGCTGTGAATAACACAGTAATTACAGGCTGATGTGAAAACCTTGGTGGATTGGCGTTGTATTGGTGGTCATAGCACTCTGTAGTGAGATTGAGCACCGGTTTTGTTTTTCTTGAAACTATATGTCTGGGACTATAGCTAAAGAAGAGGCACGATAGCTGCTCTGCAGAGGGTCTTAGTCTGGGGAGGGCCTAGGAAAACTTCCTTAGAATCACTAATTCCCTGATAGGCGCCTATTTCTTAAAATGTGCACGTGGGGATACATTCAGGATAAAAGATTCTGAACTTGTATCTGGCTCTTGCTACCATCGTGGTAACTCTAGAATCAGTTAAGAACTTTAACGATCAAAAGTCTTGTGTCTGATCAAACTGACAGACTGAGACTGATAAACCTCTGGATGCTGCAGTAGATCTTTTTGCCATAAATGTGTTATCTGTTATTTACTATATGTCCTGTTAAGTGTCTTATGAAGTTCAAAATTACTATGGGTTGGGTATTAACCACAGATTCCACCACACAGTGACTAGCTTAAGTCTTTAATGAACTTATTACTCATTAAGATCTAAACATCAGACACACATTTCTTCTTTCTCTACACCTGGTGCAAGGCGATATCTCTACACTTCTAACTTCATCATAGACATCAGCTTTAAAGCTACAATCTGTAGACTAGCCTCAACTAGACCAAAACCCTCTCCTGTAGAGCACACACACAAGTAAAGGGCTTAGTGAGTGTCAGCAGGACAAGGAAAACAAGGCAAAGTCAACAACTAACGTGAGGATGAGAAAAGCACCAGCATCAGGGAAGATGAGGAAGGCGGTGTTACTGATGTAAATAAGAGCTGTAATAAAGTAAAGCTAGACTCGATCAAAAGTGGACAATACCCGATGTTTAGGAAAAAATACGGACCCTTTATTCAAACCTAAAAGCAAGGCACTGTCTCTGACCTCTCACAGAAATTGTCACAGCGCTGGAGTCTGTGAACGAACAGCCCCCACCTTTGCTCTCGCTGTTCTCCTGATAGAGAGCACACACACAGTGTCAGCAGGATATGGAAGCAGGCAAAGGAAAGAGAAGGGGTTAATAATAAAAAAAAATAAAAAATGAAAAAAAATGTGAGGCAGAGGAAAGAGACAGGAAAAGAATAATAATAATATTGATCATACTAATCTCTTTGCAAACAGGTTCTCTAAAAGTGCTAAAGTAACAACTGTTATAATGGGTGCACAGAAAGTGCTGGATGGTGTTACAAAATAAAATGACATTAATTTTGAAGATTTTGTTATAAAAAGTTCTTACTAAGGTAGTTAACTAAAACTGATTAAGTTAGTTAGGTATATATCTGGTGTCTGTCTTGTCTTGTGTTTGGTGCAGCTGCTGTGTGTATCTGTTCTGTGTGAAGGTCTTTGAACACAACCTATTGGGGTTTGTTTGAAAACAGAAAGAGGCTGAGTAAAAAATAAATAAATAAATAAATGTTTTTTTTGAATAAAAGATTTGCTATAACAACTGTTGATTAAAAATACAGTTAAGAAAATATTACAGTGTGACTGTAATGAGTTTAATCTAAAATAATGTTAGTGATGCGACTGGTCACTGGAGAAGCACTATTGAGTTTGATTAAACTAAACTGTATTAAAATGACAAAGCAAATAACATATGACCATCATAACAGCCTGAAAACAGAAAGATAAACAGGGGTAACATCTGTGGATGTGTGCATATTAACCTGGGTTTTTCTCACTTATTCATTATGTGTGTTTTATTATGATGTGTTATATTTTGAGAATTGATGCTGCTCTAATTGTTGTTTACAGGAACCAAAGAGCTCCAGTTTAAAGCTGATGCATGAGTTACATGTCACATGTTATATCTGTGTTCTCGGTCTCCATCCTCTGCAGCTGAACTGTGAGTAAGAACTTTGTAACTGGGTGTAAGAAGGTCAATGGTCAACAAGACCCTGACCAAAAGCTTACAGGGAAATGTTACAGGGACAGTTGTAATTTTCTTTAGAGCTTCATTAATTGACCAATTAAAAATATAATACTACACTTTGCTCTTAAAAAACAAAACAATTAAGCAGTGAGACAACTAGAGCAAACAAACAAAAAAGTTAAGAATGAAATGTTTTAAATGTATTTATGGGAAATTAAAAGAGAGTTAAAATGTGCTTTGAGAAGTAAAATCAAATATAAAAGTGAAGTTTTCCTAAACTAGATGTAACTGGAACAGGTTTAAAAACATTACCTTAAGCCTTAATGGTGAATAATTGTTGTAACATTGAATTAAAGCTGAATTATCTTTGAAGTATGAGACCTTTTGTGGCCTAAAAGATTTAGATTTGAAGTGAGATGTTGTGTTGAAAGTATTACTTGATTCACTGTGTCTTCATTTAGTGGGTGTCTTGTAGGTCTCTGTAGTCAACTATAGAGTAATTCTTTTGTGTTATACTTGGTCTATGAAATATCAACATAGACGCTGTTGTTTTGAATTACTGGAACTTGGTGTTTTGTTGAATGCATTGTCTTCTGGTTGACATTAGCCATTCCTTTTTCCCTCCTCATACTAGAAAGAGAGTTTACATTGACACAGATGGCAACAGCCTTCAGGATCTTGATCATAATAGTTGATAAAAATGTCTCCTTAATATCTCAGACGTGTGTTATCAAAAGAGACCAACGGACACTAGCAACAAAACCATAGTTTATAAAAAATAAAATCTGCTCATCAAGACATGTCACTTTGACCAAACATGACTCACCAAGTCTAACAATAACTGAAGGTTAATTAAGTTTTACTTAAATGAATGCTCATGAGAGTTTAACATTAATTTAGTCTACATTATTTGTTACCATTTACCTTGGCAGTGAGTCGCTGCAGTGACCTGTGTTTGAATCAAACCAGTAAAAACATCAATTACAGAGGTTTTCAGTTTTTATAGCTGTAACATAAAGTAATGTACTAGTTTCTAAAGTGGTATAACCTGATGAATGGTGTTTTCAGGCTGATCTTTGAGAAATAATGCAAAAATTACTTAAAATAGTTAAAAGTTAATCAGTACAGTGACTATAGTCTTCTCCTAAAGTCTCTGAATATAGATGTTAATCCTCTAAAAGTACTTTACTTCTTTTGGACTGTACAGCTACAGACTCTTTATAGACAACTGATAAAGGACTGACTGTCTTCACTGATAACTGTGAGTGGAAATGAGACCTGTTGATGGCCTAGTGTTTCTGGGGGGGTAGTTACTTCATGTGCCTTGCTGGTTGTTTCCACTGCTCCAGCACTGAACTGAACTGAACCTGCCTGGCTCTGGCACTGTTTTGTCTACTGAGACTTATCTGAGAACATGGCTGCCTGCTCTGTATCGTCTCTGAGAAACATGAGACTAACACTGGCTGAAGCACCTACGACAAAGAAAGCTCGTTTCTGACTGGTCTTAAAGCTGCACTTTGTGGACTGGGCTCCTCCACACTGTCCTCAGGTCAAATGGACTGAATCTATGCCACTGCAACTGCTGCTGCTCAGAGGTCATTACAACATGAACTGTTCTGCTGCTGCACTGAGGGGTGCTGCTCACCTGGGACACAGGGTACTGACACTGGCTCTCAATTCCACTCCTAGACCCTGACATTTACATTTAAATACTACTGTTTTTTATTACAAAAAAAAAACAAAACAGTTTCTATGAGTTCAACAATTGAGTTGTGGATCTTTATAAAATAAATAGACGAACTAATCAGTAGACAAACACTCTCATAGCTCTCGTGTGTCCTCTCATATTATTCTACCATTCGTCTGTGAATTTGAACTGAACTTTGTTATTCAAATTTTAAAACGTGCCTTAATTCTGGGACATTTATGCTATTACATTTGGGAAGTCTGCCTTTTATAGTTTTTCAATATTTGGATTTTATACCTTTTTGTTTCTGCCAATTTTAGATTTCTTATGCAAACTTGAGTTTAATTCTGTAAATTTCAGACATTTTCTGCAATGTTTTCACCTGCAACCACCTGCAACAACTTCTGCCAATGCTATCTATTTTTTAAATTAGTTTTGCTTTTAGTAAAACAATATTATTTAAAGTAACTGTTGAATAACTCACTCTTCTAAAGCAAAGGTGCTTTTTGTTACATGGTGTAAGTAAATAAATGAAAATAAATAAGAAGAAGCTTAAAAGTAGATGCTACAATTGTTGAGAATGGTATATTCAATAACAGCCTAACTGAGTTCACACAGAACCACGTGAATAAGTTAGTTCCCGATGTCACAAAATACTTTGACATATGGAGCGAAAACCCATGCACAGATAAATCTGTTCTAGCAATACAGTTAGATGAGCAAACACGTCAATAATTGCAAAAAAAAAAAAAAAAGGCATTGAAGATGACGAAACTGCTCATTTAACCACTAACACAGGAACTGAAGCTTGACTTGGTGTGTTTGAGATGGATAGATACTCAAAACAGAGCTTTTCGGTATGAGGAACTGCGTTTCCTTCTACAAAAAAAGTAGGCCTTGTTGAACCAGAGTCTCGTCAGTCCATCATTTGCTTTAATTCCATTCAGCTCGTGGGTGATTAAACAATTGCCTATCAACAATAAATTTACAAGCTTCTGCTACAATACATAAACAGTAAACTTAATGAGAGCCTCTTAAAAATAGCCAAAAGGATCATGAACTATATTCTTAAAGAAAAGGCTATCAGTCACCAATTAAAAGTTGTATAAGAGGAAGGTTAAAGGAATGCAGAGAAAATCATTTTAAAGCCACCTGCGCTGTTTGATTGGTGTGTGTTTCCTGTTTTGTGTTTGTTTGAACCTAGTGAGCTTGTTGATCCAAGTCTAAAGAAAGAAGGGAAGTTTGTTCTAGAGACTGTGCTGGTCCCGTTGAGCTCTGCGTGAGTTCTTTGTGTTAATGCTGTGTTGTAGTTGGGTGTGTTTCAGGTCTGACAGGAGACTGTCCAGTAACGTCAGGTGTGGTGCCTGTAGTGGAGTCTGGAGCTAAAGTACTTCACTGTGGTTGTATCACCTGAGGAGGTGTGTCTGATGTTGAGAGAAGGGCTCTTAAATCATTCACATGGTAATTTACTGGTAATAATCATCCAACATGTATACAATACAAATAAATGCAGAGGAAGGAATCATGAGAGTCAAAGACAAAAAGTCACTATTGTGACTCCAAAAATAAAGAGAAGCCCCATATTTTTTCTTCCTGTGTGGCTCAGGTGCACATGATCCTCACATGAATAAAAAAAGAGGTGGGAGCAAGAGAAGAGAATCCTGGGAGGTTCTTAGTCGAGACAATTATTATTATGACTCTTTCTAATAAAAAATATATTTGCAGTATTCGAATGTTAAACTAAACACAAAGAATGAAGAAATTCAGAGTAAACAACACAAGATTTAGTTTAAACTAAATAGTACTAAATGTTTCTGAAACCAAAAGATAAGGAAAGTGCTAGGGAGAAGAGAAGAACAAAGCCCAGTTGTTCCTGAGGAAGGTTAAGAAGTGAAAAGGACTGACTGGAAAACTTTTCACTAATCAATACTAACACCTAACTCTTAACAATGACTCTCTGAGACCTCAGATTCAAAGAGCAACATGGAAACTTGAAAAAGGGAAACTTCAACAACTAACATTTATGGGTTGTAATGCATGAGCTCTTCTAACCTAATTATTTTCTAGGCTGGTGGACAATTGTTTTAACAGACATTTTACCAACAGGGTCCCACTCTGGAACATTGTGCATTGGAGATCAATACCAGCAGCCACTTACACAGGCTTGAATTGAACCCTAAGATCTAATGAAGGCCCTCTACCGGCCAGAGAGTGTTGATGTTTACAGGCAAACACCAAAAAGATAAGGTTCCTGTTAAGGTCAGTCCAATCCAGAGTCCAGAGTCACCGAGGATGAACACCAGTATCCTTTTGGAAAGTGCTTAATATCTGAATTGTTAAGTTGAAATGAATGTTGCATTAAAGTCTTAAATGCAAGATTTAAGACTTTCAATGTCTATATTCATTTTATATTTTGTAGATTTCTATTTTATAGTTCTTTAGTTCTGTGTTACATTTTCTAGTGTACTGTGCAATATCTATTTTGCTATTGGTTGCAGGTAAATAAAAGACAAGCAAGCATTTCACTGCATTTGGTATAAATCTTATCCATCTTCAAGAAAGAAATAGGTAGTAATGTTGATAAAATGGCCTGGTAATCATTTTCTATCCACAGGTCCAAGAACAACACACACAAAAGGTATCTTTGTCATTCTATAGAACCTTTTAGAGCTGAATATGAAAAATGTGGAATGGTGCCTAAACGAGATGCTGTTGGTGAATAACACCCAACCAACTTCATGTGTTTAATGTCGATGCTAGTGACTGGTTAAATATTTATCAGTTATTTAAAGGCTACATGGTAAACATCACTGAATCATTATATTATTGCTGTACAAACAGGGTACTGCAATAGTTGGTTAATGCACCCGCTGGCTTGTCCAACAAACATGAGGAATAACTTTTACAGGTTAACTTTGGCTCATGGGAATCAGATCTGCGTGCTGATGGTGAGTGGATAGCAGAGTGGGAGATAATCAAGAGGTTCAGTATTTAGTGGCTAATAAAGACTCATATTTAATGTAGAAGGGCATAGAAATGCGCACCTGGACATTAAGTGTAACCTGTGAGTAAGTGTGGTAAGTTATCTTATATATTTCCATGCTGATGTGTTCACTGTCGCTGCCTACACATTCCACATCATGTGCACAACATCATTTGTCATCATTAATGTGTAAACTTTCTGCTGCAGACAAAGTAACTTATGATACAGAATTACAAGTAAAATACTAGACCTTCCACTTACTACTCAAGGAAGAACATGTAGAGTAATTTGAACTGCTCATAGGTTTCTGTGGAAACTGCATTAGAGGTGTGGAGTAAGTGTTATGTATTTTACCGGTATAACGTGTGTCTTAAAATCTAGGGAAATTGCAATAGTGTTCCTTTCAAATAAAATAAAATAAATTAACAATAAGGAATAGACAATAAGCAAAACTTTCGGGTCTAAAAATAATGCAAATAATAAAAGTTGCCTATGAAATAACACAAAGGAGAAAACAACAGAGTAAAGCAACATCTAAGTTCTGACAATTATGTTTCTTAATATCAAAGAAATAATTTCTCTTATATTGTTTTATGTAGAGACACATAAAATGCTTTTATTTCAGATAAAAGGAGAAAAGTGAATGCATTGTGATTACTTTGTGAAGCTTATGTATGCATTAGTCCTCTCTGTAATTCATGTAACACTGATGCATTTGTGATTGTGGAACGCACAATTATGGTTTTAAAAGGAGTATTTAAAAATGTTTAAAAATCAATTTCAACTTATTCATATTGAGCTTGAAGAAGAATGTTTCAACTGAGGAGCCTGAACAAAATGGAATCACTTGGAGATGAGTTAGGGAACTCGTCGTATCGGGCATAATAATCCTATGTTACGACGAGGTTAAGGCTTGGGTGTGTACCCATGGCCTTTAGAGTCCCATTCCCATGGAATACTCCAGTCTCAACTTATTGAAGTTGAGCTTTGAAGAAGATAGTTTCACCTGAAGAGCCTCGACAAAATGGATTACTTGAAGATCAGTTAGGGAACTCGTCGTATCGGGCATAATAATCCTATGTTACGACGAGGTTAAGGCATGGGTGTGTACCCATGGCCTTTAGTGCCCTATGGAATACTTCTACACTGGAAACGTTTTGCCACATGGACTCTTTGCCCCACATTGCCCCTGGATCCTTGTCCCATTGCACTGAGGCAGTCGCACTGCTCAGTGTGAAGAAATGGACTGTTCCTTGATTAATAATTCAATTGCATCAAGATTTTGTGATCATTTTAATGTCATTGTTTCTGAAGATGTGTGAGCCTTCCAATGTATACCATCTGTTTTGGAATGATTGTGAAAATAATTTTATTATTGCAGGAGACCTAATTGGCTGCTGGTCATCTTTTACTATCCCCTGCTCCAATTACTGGGGGTAGAGGTTTGGTGATCAGTGCCCATCGCACCATACTTCTGAAGTGTAGAGGCATGTGCTTTTGTTAGAAACAAAATTCATTCAAATTGGGTGATTGGTGACTGATGAGACGCATGTCTCAGCACTTTAGGGGTCCCTGGGGTTGGGGTAATTTAAATCCATTAATACAGCCCATATTACTGTAATACTGTTTACTGGTAATTGCTAAATGCTATAATGCCATGGAAATGATTGAACTTTAATTTATTGAAGATTTGTGTTGATTAAATGTACTAATTTGAGTATGCATCTATGGTCTGAGTGTGCTTTCATGGTAAAATTCTCTTTAGGCGTTCATGTAAGGTTGAAACCACTTGTAAAGGGTTTAAAGAGGAAGGAACTGTTAGAGAATTTTGAGATCTATTGTAAGGTTGTGATGCCCTGAGCCTTGGGCTCTGTCAACAGATAGACTCAGACACCTGCAGGATAACATGTCTCCAACCTCGAGCCTAATCAGCTGAATAACAACTGAATACCAACTCTTTGTTATTGTACTGTTTGCGTATTGACCTTCTACGAGGTATTATAAACTCTGACCAATGAAAGCATAGCCAGACTTGAATGTTCAATACTACGCTGTGTTGACTGTTCAACTGTCTCCGGGCCTGTATGTGATGGTAATAAACTTCTCCTGCTTAAGACATCCAGACTCTCTTCAGTCCTTTTATGTGGTCCAATACTTCGAAGCTCTAAGGCAGTAACCCAATTCTCCTACATCAGGGACAGACAGAAACAGAGGAAGATTTACCTTAGTTATCAAGTGGTGAGTATAGGGAACAGGAACACACAAGAAAGGAGCCCATGCTATATATTTGTTTAACTATAGGCCTATATATAAAAAATTATTTACACAAAATAAATTTAAAGGTCTCATATTATGCTAAATCGACTTTTCTGAGCTTTTAACCATGTTCTAACGTTTCTACCTCAAACACATACCCAAAGTTGTGTTTTGTTTCATTCGCGCATGTTTAAGTAATTTATTTAGTTTGAGCTACAGTCCTTTCGACGAGCTGTTTCACGCAATGACGTCAATATGTGAAATAAACCACTCCTCTCCAGGAAGTGCTCCTCCACACTCCTCCTGCCCCTCTCTCCTGCACTGTCAACAAGTGGTGCTCTGCAGCTCAGACACAGAGAAGCATCGCTGCTAATGTGTTAGCTTACTTACTGTTAGCAACATGTATTACTAACAAGTATTACTTCATAGCTCTACATATTGCTAGGCTACTTTATTATAGTTCTTTCAATATACTGCACAACAGCCACCTTAGGAGTCTCCAGGCAGCATACATTCTCAACTTCAGTAGGCATTGTACGGCCATTTCCACATACAACAGAAGCAGTTAACACGTGCTATGCTACGGGCTACACGTAGAAACATACCCAACAAATAGCTTCTCATTTACCAAGCAGAAACGTCTTGTAGAAGCCTTCGAGGTCTTTGTGTTTGCTCATGTTCTTCGAACTCAGAGTCAGACTCTGGGTCGAAGATATACGGCTCAGTTACTCTCAAAGCCATTGCTGAAAAAGTTATTACTACGATGTACCGTGTTTACTTCAGTCTGTTTCCAGCAGCTCTATCGTGACGTCATGAGTGGGCGGAGCCAACACGGGAGAGCCGAGCCTTAAAGTGACCGCGCCAAATCAGACCATTCACTTTGGACTCATGAGAGATCATCCAAACCGCTTGTATAAGATCATTATTGTGTGTTTCATGTTGCAAAACGTGATATGTTAACCTAAATGTATCCAAAATACACTGTATAATGTTCAAAACAGTATAATATAGGACCTTTAATAAAGTTTATTACAAGATATTACAGATTACATACAGGATAAACCAGGATTAAAATATATGTTTATAAAGTGACAAAACCAGGTCCAAATTATAACACATAGGAGCTTTGTTAGGACACCAGGGCTAAACCAGGTCAGGTCTGGACCAGACCAAGATTAAACCAGGTTTATGCTAGAAGATTAGTCTAACAAAGCTAGACCTATATAAAATCACATTTTTACCTCTATACCAGGACTAAATTAGGTCCAAACTAAAAATTAATTTAGTTAGATAGTTAGATAGATAATTTATTTAGATGTTAATAATAAAACACAATTAATATATAAATATAATTAATATAAATAAAATATATAAATCAGTATTTTCTCAATTAAGTAAATACACAATTTAATAATTAAACAATTACATAATTTAAAACAATGAATGAGATATTGACCCTGCTGATTTTTAAGTAACATTTTATTTTATATTGTCTACATAGAGCACAGTTCATTAGTTTTGCTTTTATGTGTGTAGTTTTGGTTTACTACTGTCAGTCTGGTTTAGAGATTTAGTCCTGGTTTACACTTGTATGGACCTGGTATAAATTTGATAGTTCTCTTTTTCTCACTTTTTTATTTACCTCTTGAGTTAGATTTTAGCCCATGTGTAAAGCATTTCTGAAGTTGATGTGTAAATTAAATACACATTTACATATATTATATATGTAAATCTATAAGGTAATTTCCAAATCAGATAAATCTCTATCCATCCCATTAACCAAATGGGAAACCGACTTATCGATTGCTCCCAATGCCAGCTTCTGGACCCAAATCTATCAAAACATCTACTCCATAACTAACAATATTAATCTATCTACATCCCTTTCTGCCTATTTGGGCTGCCACATCCCTCTGTCCCCCTGCCTCTTTCTACTTGGCGACATATCTCAATCTAACACTCCATTCCCAAACAACAAAATATATTTTACTCATATACAGTCATTAACTTTCTACTAACTACTGTCACATAATTTTATTTATTTATTTTCTTTCCTTCTTTCTTTCTTCTATAATTTAATTTCACCAAGTGTTTTATTTATTTATATAAAAACTTTTTGTTGTTATTATTATTATTATTATTATTATTATTATTATTATTATTATTATTATTATATACATTATATGTTGTTTTTTTATTTTCTGCTGTTTTTTGTTAATTTATTTCTTGTTTACTTATGCATATGTATTTGATTTTCAGTCCTTAACTCTATTATTATTATTAATAATAATAATCATCATCATAATCATAATAATATGCGCTTCCATCCTTTCGCTTATTACAGGTAGTGGTGGTACTAATAATACTACTAATATTGAAGGTTATAAGTTATATTTAAAATAAATACATTTATAACTTATATTTCATTAATTTAATCGATTAATCAAAAAAAATGTTGATGGTGATGCTGTGGTAGTGCCAGGGACACTAATTATGATATGTTTAATAATGATAATTATGATAAATAGTTCTAGAGTCTGGGCCTTTCCCTCAGAGTGGTAAGTCTGGTGCACAATAAAACCTAATTGTTTGCAAACTCTGTGGTGTAACATTTTGGTGAGTTGGCTTTTGAATTACCAAAAGCTGTAGGGAAAAGAAAACAGTTTTCTGATGCTATTGTGTGTTGACTGTTTTGTCCAACTTAGCTAACTCGATTGGTTCCTTGGTCTCAGCCCTGCGTTATTCTAAAAATATGAATTCTCAACACAAGAGGGCAGCAATTAACACGATTTTTATTTTTTCAACATGACAGACGGTAGCCTTCTGTAAACGCGTTTAAAACCTCATGAGAACAATGCAAAACATGTTTCTCTGCCAAAGATGGAAAGATGAAGAGTTCATTATGGAGCTTAGAGCAAAACTTAAAGGGTACAGAAGTAAAAGATAAGGAGACAGGCACACGTTTTAGGGTAAGTATACACCAATGCAACAAAACACATTAAACCCTTAGGATTTCCAGGCAAATGCAATCAAATGTGGCCTGTGTCTATGCTCTTTAAGGGCTAATTGATCACTGGCTTCATAAATAGCACAGTGAGGTAGACCTAGTAAATATCGCAATGTGGTGTATGGTGTATGTCCTTTGCTCAAACTATTAAAAGCACATATGTGACACATGTATGTACATATTATGTTTAATGTATGTTTAAGTTATGGTTGTACCGTTGAAGCTGTGTCTCATCTGTTCTTTGACTTTGTAACTTTATTGTCCACTAGATGTCAGTCTTTGCTGGTAGTTTATATTTCCTCTGAATATAAACCCTGGTTTATTTTTTCTAACTAGTTTGATATGCTATGAGCCATGCAAAATTTATACTCTGATTTAAATAGGCTTTCCTGTCTGTAGTAGTGGACACTTCAGTCATTTTTTAAAGTTTAACTGGTCAAACAAGTTGGTTCATCAGCAGCCTGTAATGACAGAGGGCAAGAATTCTTTGTTGGTGAAGCCGGAGACTTTTATTTTTTCCCAACACTCCTCAATGATTTGCCTTTTTCTCTCACTCAAAAAAGAAAAGTCATGTTTAGTGTTTGTTGTTAATCTCTCCCCATGCAGGGGTCCAGAGCTACTCGTACACTGGGACAACTCGCTCAAAGCTGGGGGATGCTTTGTGGCTGCAGCCTGTGCAGAGACAGATAGGCCTGCCTGTTTTATATGTAAAGCTGGCAGGCAGAAAGCACGGGCCCACAGGGTTCCCTGCACAACTCCTTTGTTGAAGCCAAACTGCGGTGCACTGCTACTGTCTAAGCTGCTTTGCATTCTGGGAGCACAGGAGATGGGCAGGGCACTGAAGATGGCAGGTGGGTAAAGCTTGATCTATTCAGGCATTTTTTTTTACATAAGAGATTTTTATGTCGCAATGCCCTCACATCCCTGAATGTATGAGGTTTCAACAGTAAAGAGAGATTCCTCAGCAGCTTTGTGCCTGGGATTATTCCATGCTGTCACTCATTGTCTTGGCCTAATGGGACACTTTGATGCATGTGTTCAGATTTGGTGAGTTGACTGCTAATTAAACATCATAGTTTTTCATCCTCTCTGAGCACATCCGCGGTGATTGGCCTCATTTTAAACCCTGGGGCACGTTATCAACGCAAATTAGTAGGTTATCAGTAAGACAACAAAAGCCTTTTAGGACCCTGAAGCCAGGATTTGGCTCCTTGGTTCTGCTCTCTCTCAGTGTTATTTACTGTACAACTAATGTCCTGCAACATTACTGCAACTTTGTTAGAAAATTGTCAGAAACATACACTATGCATGCACAAAGTCAAGAACCAAAACAATAAGAAAGATGAAAAACCAATGAAAGCATATTGCAGGTTTGACAAGAACTGTTGACAGAAAAGAAGGAGACATTGAGAAAGAGAGTTGGAGAATAACTGGGAAACTTGTAAAAGCAATGTGTTTTTTTTGTTTAATTTAATTGAAGTGTCTGGGAAATGTAAAATGGAATAGGATGCTTTGGGCAAGACAATTGTGAACATGATTTGAATATAAAACACTTATGAACAGGTTTTAATCTGTTACACAAATATAATGCAAATATCACAGACGTCTGCTCTTGCTTTGTGTATTTCTGCACATAACAAACCAGCTCTACCATAAAGTAATGTGTTTTTGACAATCAGTCAGCAAGAGCCATTCTATGC
The DNA here is from genome assembly GCA_036850595.1 of Rhyacichthys aspro. Taxonomy (NCBI): domain Eukaryota; kingdom Metazoa; phylum Chordata; class Actinopteri; order Gobiiformes; family Rhyacichthyidae; genus Rhyacichthys; species Rhyacichthys aspro. Next base: position 15,288,989 of record CM072154.1, on the reverse strand, counting down.
TGTTTCAAAGTAGAGACACATTTCTTTTTTCCTTTTTAAATCACCATTATGATAAATGCAATATTATCTGCAATAATATTATTGTGTTCTATGTCCCAGCCAGAAATGACATTTTGTCAGTATCTTTGCTCATTCAGACTCATACATCCTTAGATGATTTCACTGTGTAGAGGCTGCTGAAATGGCTAAGCCTTGATAATTGATTTATTTATTTTTTGAGCATCTCTCTTAGACACAAAGTTACCCCCTGCTGCATATTCACTTCTGTCTTACCTCACATCCATCATACAGTCATTATACTGTATTATCATATATGTTATGTGATTATTTAGTCCTGAAGAGATTAGCCTAGAAAACATGATGTTTGGAAAATAAGAAGACAGACGAAACACGTGCAGTACAGTTTCTACACACATTATACACTAAAATGACATCCTTCCAAAATCAGAAAAGCTTAACTATTAACTATTACTTTGCCCATCAACTGTCTTCTACTCTTTGACTGTATGTTCTTCCCTGTCCATCTCCGATTCCTCTTTCCTCATTAAGATGTTTCTCTTTCATCTCCTCCCTGACCAGCTCTGTCCCACCTCATGCTAACTCTCCATCCTTTAGATATTTGACCTAATTACTTGGCTAATTGAGGTTTGTATAGCTTTAATGCAGTGTGTGGTGGAGAACTATATCTAGTCATATTGCAAACATTGTTCAGTACCATTTCTTGGCTGTCCCAGTGGCCAATTAAGAACTTGCAATACTTACACCAGCTTTGTTCAGTTTCATGAATGGCTGTATGTTGTGATTCTTATCTTAGAGCAAAGGAAATGAGTGGTGTATAACTGCTATGAAACACAATTATGTTCGCTGATATGCATCACTCTGAAGATTACTTTGATGACAGTTAATCTTTGGTGTCTTTTTGAGGAGACCCTAAGTCCTCATTCACTCCTTTCTCCTCCTTTAAGATTTCATCACTTTTCAGTCTCCTCTTTGACTTTTGCTAAATAAGCTGCTTCTTTGTTTCTCTGTTGACCACTGGTTGTAATCAGGAATTGGCCATTAACTTTTGTTATCTTACATGAAATTTGTTGAATATTGTAGATGACTAAAAGGTCTCAAAACTGAATTTTAACTTAAACATAAAATTTGAAGACAGACAAGAGCAACTGAGCTTTTGTGGGGTACTTTCTCTTTCATTATTCATAGTGTTCAAATGCAGCTAAATATCTAAAGAAGAAAGAGCTGTAATGTTTTAAAATTGAAATTATTTTCTACTATACCCAGACTGGATGGTCTTACCTCAGCACCCCGTCAAAAACCTGGACTGTATTTCCTCTGGCTGCATTAACTTTAAAAAAAGCATGAAAAAAGTGTAAAAGCTGTACAGTACATAACATTTTAGTGCTACACGATCGATAAAATAACTTTGGAACATGACAAATACTGTTTTTTTCCTCTCTATATTATATTTGTTAAGTTTTGGAAACCGTTTTAAAGGTCCCGTGTTGTGTTTGAGTAGAAATGATATGAACAAAAACACTGCTCACATATTGCGCTTGTTTACCTTAAATCCACTTTTCCATTTCAGAAGGAGCACACCTTGTTTAAAGTGCCACTGCATTCATCCACATGCTCAACTCATCCTTGAACTCAAATGCATATTTTCTCTTTGTCACCTTTTATGTTTTTATTCGGCCATTCACTTGTCTTGCTTTATTCGGACGTCAGTAATACTCATATGGCCTACACAAAAACACTTCATTCTAGCTGCTCTCAGGAGAGACATTAGCCTTGGGGATAAAATGTCTATTCAGTAAAGGAAAAATGTACATGCAGCCCATCTGGAGGTGTGTATATACTTGAAATAAAATAGGCTTATATTAAATGTTTGTAGTTTGATTTTGGATAGTCGTCTGCAGCAACAGGACACCCCGGATGGATCATTGTGGAGCCACTTCCTGTATATTACCAGCAGCCCTCTATCTCTGTGAAACTCTGTCACACATGTCTGTCACCTGGGGGCTCTCATCTTCTGTCACTCCCGTGTGCTCCTCACACAGATACATTAGTGCTGCAAAGTGCAGTTAGTTATTGATATATTTTTTCCCTGTGAACCTTTTGAAACTTTATTTTACCCTGTTTTGTCCGCACTAAGTCAGTAATACCCGCTTCAATGACCTGGCCCTAACTTGATCTGACATGAAAGCTAAAGGCTACCTATTATATCTCAGTCCACGAGGGAGGAGGGAGAGGTATGGCGTCTTTCAGCAACAATGCGAGCCTCTTTAGTAGCTCCAGATGCAAAGAGGAGAGAAAGTAAACTCGGAGAGGAGAGAAAACGGCTGGTCGCATCAGTCAGGAGGAGGCGCGCTCTTCTGCTCTGCATCGTTTGATGATCCCTCTCTGCTCTCTGTGGGTGAGGTCGCTCGCACGGCGCAGTTCAGCATACTTTACCTGTCGGACGAGAGCTTTGTACCGGCGTGATCCACAGCAGTCACCGGGGCCACGAGGCGCCACTTTGGATAAGTCCCACACAGCCCGGGATCTTTCGGACTGGCTTTCCCGTGTCCCAAACCAACCAACTGACGGCTATGAATTATGAACAGTAACGTTTGGTCACCTTTGATCGTATTTTTTATTGTGGTATTCGCTGGAGGAAGCCAATCCTTCGTGGCAACACGGTTCAAGCTGGCATCGTAGCGTGTTTTTTGTTTAGACGAAGATGACGGCTGTAAAAATCTGTCTGATTTTCGTTGCGTGTCTGCTGTTACTTTTCGGAACTCTAAGCTCCAGGGTCACTGAGGTGGGAGGCTCCCACCAAAGCATCCCGCCGTCCGTGTAAGTGCACTCTCTTTTACGCAAAGGTTCCCTGCGTTTTGATAGGTCCAGCTGATGGACATGTACGTTATTTACCGCACAGCACACCTGGTTCCCTTTTTCTCACATCTCTGTACATTTAGTCATTTTGAAACATCACAAATGTTTTTGCTAAATGACGAAGTGACAGTGTGCTACAACTTTTAGATTTTTTCTCAATTGTTGTTTTATTATGTCTGTGCAGGGTAAAGCTGTGGGCTTCAGCTTTTGGCGGAGAGATGAAGTCCATCTCAGCAAAGTATTCTGGCTCCCAGCTGCTCCAGAAGGTGAGCCTTTTTTTTACTGTATCCCAAAAAGTGCTTTGAAAATCTCAAAAAGGTGGTTTAGACTTACTTCTAGAAAGTTCAAAGTACAAAAGACTGTTATTGTCTGCCTGTGCCGAACGATCAAGTAAAGAAGACCACAATCATAAATGAATAATAAAGATTAAAAGCACCCACTGCTGCTGACATTTCAGTGAAGGTGGAGTGTGATAATGTATTAACAGTTTACATAAAAGCATCAATATGTCTTTTGTGGTAGGTGTTAAATAGATGCTGCTGTGTAATGTGTGTGAAAGAACAGCTGGTGTGTGGAAATAAGTGCAGTTAAGTAATTTCTGAGTGAAGGAAATGTCACTCTTCTCCTCTTAAACTGCAGGGTCCTGTACTTTTCAGCCTCTTGAGATTCAGTAATGCATGTTCACTTGATGGGAGCATGTTTAAAAGCTTGTTCACATCATGTGTCCGTATTTTAATGGCTGTCCAATTTTGAAGTACTTGAGACAGCTGCAGTCACACACAGACAGGAAAGTTTTGATTATCACTTCATTCTTGCATAGTTCCCTCTTTTTCAACCACTCTACGTTTGCCCCTTCATCTTTGACTGTGCAGGATTTGAGCATGATGGAATGCAAATTTGTCCTAATGGAGGGTCAGTTGATGAAGCATGAATTAATAGTGGCTAATGGATAGAGAGGGCCAAAGTAAAGTTAACCTCAGTGGGTGGTAAGGCATTAAGTTGTACTTGCAGCAGCCACTTGGTGGTTTTGTGATGAAGTGTGATGCACGATATGATCCACAGCCATGTCCTATGTCACCATCACGGGCCCACATGAACCGATAAATGTGTACGCTCTTCATCCACTCGTGCGCTTGTACAGTCTATGCACAGCGTGGATTTCATCAGCCGCTGATAAGTATAAGGAGCACTGTTATCTCTTTGACAGGATAAAAACTGTTCCTTCTTCTCATCTATTTCCACCTTCTAAAGGAAGATAACCCTCCCGCAGAGTGATGACCTCTTTATGAAATGCAAATGAAGGCCTCAGGGTTAATTGAGCTAAGAGAAAGACTGGAGACCTCTTTGTCAGAAAAGTGCATTTTGTTCCACCCTAATCTGCTGTGTATATATATATTGTCATAGCCATATTGGACGTGCCTACTTAGTTAGCCTCAGTATATGTACAGGGGATACAATGGGTGTACAGCATGACATGTTGTGCCATATTGTGTGTTGGCATCTGCTAAGCTCTTGTCCAGAGAAGCCAAGGAGGGACCACATATCCCCTCGGGCTGCGAATGCTTTTAAACAGGAATAAGATGAATGAGGGATGTACGCTGTTGTCTGAGGAAGCATGTGGCTAAAGAAAAAAGGCCAAGGCTTGTGTGATTGTGTGTGTATGTGTAAGATTGTGTTCCCTCGGGGCTGGGGACAGATGGACACAGCCACTCTTCAGTTATCTCCCTGACCCTAGTGCAACACAACTCCCTTGGAAATACCTCAAGATGCATGCACACATACAAATGCATGACCTGGATCATGCTTTATACACAATCACAGAGACCTTTAAGTAGCTTACAGTATATATCCAGCGCACAGATGTCAGGAAAACATGCTCTGCTGTCCTTTTAGATGGATTTTAAAGTAGCAGGTCATTCTTTTTTATTTTTTATGATTTTATTTTTAAATCAAATAACAACATGCAGTTAAACAAATTCTTAATGTAGCACCAGGGAAAAATAAGGTGTGAAAAAATGTACAATCAAATATTTCAATAAATGAGAGCGAGAGAGCTAAATTTGCTATTTCTTACTTTTTTTTTTTTTTTTTCGGCATTCTCAGACCCCCGTCTCCCCTTACCTCTCGTGTCCTGATCTGTCCTCCATTCCCACGCCACAGCCCGCTTCCTGTAACTATTGGAAACAGCTCTTGTTTCAAGGTTATACCAGTCAGGACATGAGGTATTGTGTGTCTTTTGGTGTATATATACTTTCACGTATGTGCAAAGATAAAAAAAAAAAAAAAGCAACACACAATCAATGAACATATAAACTGAATTAGTTTTACAGTATGCTACACGGTGTTTACATAGTGTGGACAGTTGTGTTGGAGACACTTTAAACATATACCAGACTCCCGCCGATAGTTTGAATTAGCTCTTTGTGTTCTACCTTCTGCACCGCTATTCTGTCGAAATCTTTAATTTCATGTATCATTGAGCAACCTGTCTATATGCGCCAGCCTGTCTGTAATGACTATGTTTCTGTACGTGTGTGTGGCTCTCGAGGCTGGAGCAGAAAAATATACACCAGGTGATTCAAATATACAACGCAAATGTGGCTTTGCAACTTACCACTTTTTTGATTCTATGCAGCAGTGTGTTAACTTTGCATTGCTGCTTAAAGCAATCCCAGGGCCGCATACATCATCTCTTGCATTCAAAGCGAGAAGAGAAAGCACTGATAGGAAGGTGTAATGACGTGTGACAAGAGTACTCTGCAATCGATTTGCCTGGCTAGGGACAACTTACACTATTCGGTCTCTACTGCTGCTGATACATGATGGTGTCATGCTATTTCCCCTTTTTTAAAGATCTCAGTGCAGCGAGAAAAAAAGGGTTCTGAAGAGAGGTGATGTGTTGGATGAAAATAAAAATGGATATTGAAATGGAAAAGAGGCATGGCTCAGAGACAGTGTGTTTAAAGAGTAGATTTATGAAACACAGACCTAAGGTGAATTTAGCTGTTATAATTTAAAACCAGTTAACACCAGACACATTTGCTCTATATGTATAATGTCAGAATGTAATATAATACATACTGTATGTCAGATAGCTCAGTTCAAAATGTCGTCTGTTGCAAAGTTTATACTAAGGAGCTCAATCGGAAAACAAACAATTTAAATCTTTATATGTATTGAAGTCCCAGTGAGATTTCAGAGCATGACTAATTGTTCCATTTCAAAGTGGAAATAATCATGCATTGTGCGTGTTTCATGATCATTTGAGTTTAATTACATATTGTGTGTGGGGAATGGCAATGTGAGGCACTGAAATGTTTTAGATTTTCTACTTAGTGTTCATAATAGAGCACACTCAAGTGGCTTAGAGTTCCCCTTGTTCTACGTTAAATGAATTATTGTAGTTCAAGTGCCTAACTTTTAAAGCCTGATAAACTCTGACAAATAATTAACTAGAAAAACAAGCTCATCTTTCAACACTCTTTTTTCATCTAAGGGTGAGATGCTGTTGAGTTTTTTCTATTTAACTTTTCAAGATGCGTGTTTTTGATTGTCCATGAGCATTAAATAAAAAATAGCTGCTTGCTGTTAAATATTACGCTCAAAAAGAGGGAAAATTGCACACGACAGGTCAGGAACATTGATGTGTCAACACTAAGGACACAGTGTACAATAATGAAGCCTGTTGGGTTGTGAGTCATTTGACACTTGGGAATGTGGCTCCCAGGGAATAAAGAGGTTGTCAAACATACTTTTATGCTAAATTTAATTATTTGTATTTTTGTTGTGTTGTATTAATAAACGTAACCATGTTGTAATGAGTAGAATATATCTTTAGCGATTTCTTGCTATAATATCTTCAAATCGCTGTGATGATCCCTATCCGTGAGATTAATTACTTACTGTTCCTCTTTTTTTCTCACTCTTGCAGCTTTGTCTTCTTTATAGTGCTATTTTCTTCAGATAATTATCTGTAACTGTCTCCAAACCAGTACGGAACAGCTAATTCTGTCTGGGGTTGAACTTTTCTTGTTTCAGGACCAGTCACACTATTTTAAGAACTTTTTGCATGTGTTGCCCCTTTGTTGCTCTCTGTGTGTGTAAAGTGAAAAGGGAAGTGTGCACACAGATGCCAATCTACTGCCAATGCCCGTGATGGCTGAGGCGTTCCAGTGTAGCGGCGTGTCAGCGAGGGGGAGACGGCAGAAGATTAGATTTAGCTTTGGGAAAATTGAATAGCTGTCAGGTTTGGTTGAGCACGGCTGGCGATGAGGTGAGGAAAGGGGGTGTTGGGGGTGTTCACTGATGACTGTCCCTCTTTCCCCAAACCCTCCCACCCTTTCCCTGTCTCCTGTTCATCCTCCCCTTTCTTGTTCTGATTGACCAAAGCATGATCCTGCTAAATTTGATTCCATACAAGAGGTAAGTGTGGCTATGTGTGTGTAACAAAAAAGAACAGCAATAGGAGGGATGCCGTGTCACAGAGTTAATTACAGCGTTAGCCTGTGTCTGTTATCCTTTCAAGTCCGCACAGGCTAGCTTTAGCTAACACAGCCACTCACTCATACTGTAATTAAGCCTTTGTTGGTGAGGAAAGCAAGAGAAAAGCCACAGGGAATCAAAGACTCTGCCTTTACTGTAAAGAGCTCAGGGGCACAGAGCAGGGCCTTCGCTACAGGATTAAAGAACTTCAATTCTTAAGGACCACAACTGCTGACGCTGTGTTTGTGAGCTTAAAAATCAAGTATGTTCTGACAAGTGTTGTGCGGTTTATGTCTTTGATTAATCCCTTGTTAATTTGACTTAATAATAATTCATTTTAACTACTGGGAAAAATATGTGATGAGGAACATCTCACTCTACAAATATAGTGACAAATATAGACAAGTATGGGATATATTTCACACAACAATCTGTGATTTGCCATAAACATCTTTATTTTGTACTTTATATCACATAGGGCAATGCATAGGACTGGATATGCTCACCCGGGACAGGCACACATATTGTTTGCATACAGTGTAGCTCATTGTTGCTTTTAAAATGATAAATGTGAATGCTAAAATAAGTCTCTGCTGTCAGTGGGCTGGTCAGGTCTTCTCTGCCTGTGCTGGCTGCAGGTAAAGAGCACTTCACAGTGTTAGCCTGGACATTCATTTAAGTCTGCACACTTCACTGTTTTTTGTAATTATGACAGATCATTCACCTGCTTTTTTATGTAGAATGCACATAGTAAACATTATCAAAGTGGCTAAAGGGGCGGGTCTGGGGCTATTATTAATGTGTGCAGAATTGTGTGAAGGACTGTGTTGGTTGTCTCTTGTCCACATCAATCATCCTGCCACTTATTTGGGCACAGCCTGTGTGCTGTAGGTAAAGATTGTTCTTATGATAAAGTATTGAAATTCATAAAACTAAGGATATTACTATACCTCAAGTCAAATGTATATTTCTACATGTAGAGATATGTATTATTTATATAATTGTTGCACCTGGGAAATAATTTTCTCAATGTTCTTCTCAGGTCAGAGTTTGTACAGCCACTAAACATTACTGATAGCTTTCTATTTTGACATGAACATGTATTAACAAATATTAACATTTGGGCAGCAGGGTGAAAAATATCTTGAGATTGTGGAGTGAATTAATGAAGATTGGACAATACTTTTTTTTTTTTTGGTTATTTGTTTTTTCTGTCCTATGCATCTTGTGTCTGTCCTGCTCTCTCTCTCTCTCTCTCTCTCTCTCTCTCTCTCTCTCTCTCTCTCTCTCTCTCTCTCTCTCTCTCTCTCTCTCTCTTTATGCTTTAATAATGGATGCCACTGCAGCACTAAAGAATATATGAGAGGGGGTTCCTGGGACACTTCAGTGTTTGGATTAAAAAAATACTTCTGCTGGCCTGGCACAATGTCCTGCACTCTCTGGACTTTCAGGCAGCTACAAAATATGTCCCAAGTTACACAGTTTGACTCCACACCAACCCTGCCGACACACACACACATTTTGTCACTGCACACCATTTGCACTGTAACAAATAACACAACTGAGTGGATGCTGCCAAATCCAGCTCAGTGGGACATGAAGCCACCCTTGTTATGACCTTCACCTGCCCTTGCCCACATCTACACAGCTGCAACAAGAGAAAACACATTAACTTTAGTTAGCGTTCCCACATCATGCATTAAAGAGCCTTTTCCTCAAGAAACATGTCCAAACTATATTAACTATATAACTACAAAACTATATTAGAGACCGACGGACACAGTCCGGATCAAATCAATGCAGGACGATTGGAACAGCCTCTCTTTTTTTGCTGTTACTGCCTTTCTTTCTTTTTCCTTAAGTGCATTTCATTGCATTTATCACTTCATTCACACCAGTGTTATGGTGAGCACTTAGTTAGCGACTAATGGCTACTTAGACAGGAATCGGTGTGACTTAGTATTGAACCGTATTGATAGTTGATGCCATGCCCACAAACAAGACCTTTGTGGTTGAAAGAGGAAATTCATATGTTCTTCAAGCAAATTAAAAAGTGATAAGCTGTAACAAAAGTGAAATGCACAAGCTAACACACACAAACACTTAAAATATTGTCTGCAGTAAAAAAACCCAAAACAAACATTGTCCATAATCATGGCTCAGACAGTGTCTACTGTCCACTGGTTGGAACGTCCCACATCCTCTGCATCAGGTGCAGACACTGAAGACATTTGTGGTTAGCAACAAGAGATATGTCCCAAGCAGGCCACTGCTGTCTGAACTTCACACTCCCGATGCAGCATAAGCCTGTTCCCTTATGTGACAATGAGACAACAAGATTATCTTGAATTTAAATAATCATTTTGTTTGGGAAATGTCATACATGTTAATGTGAAACGTGTGTTTCAGTCCAAGACATGGGCCTAGAATCCTCTCAGGTGTGAAAGTGGTGAATGGTCTTTCCATTAAACTGGCTCCCCCACCTTATATGTGATGTCAGCTCATGCACTGAATAAGTGGCGGTAAATGAACATAGTGTTGCCATTGTTATTTAAATATTTAATTTTGATAGAGCCAATCATCGGGCCGACTTAATTAATCTACACCGTCCACAAAGCTCAAATTAAATTGACACAGTCATCTAAAAAAAGACTACCATCACTGTGAAAATGTCAATGTAGAGCCAGTACTGACTCAAGTTGTTTCATTATTACTTATTATTGAAGTCTGATCAAAGTGGCCATATACTTTTTACATTTTTTTCATGTAAGCAGTTTAATATCAGACGTTGAATGTTACAAATATCCAATAAAAACATTTTTGTGAAAACTTTAAAGCAATCCCACACTATATTAGTTTAAAAGAGTAACTTCCTATAATAAATCTTGACTTGCAAGGATGAATATTGCCTTTATACATCCAGCACAATGTTTTGCTCTCTTTTTCCACTTTCACGCTGGCTGCTGCTAGAATCAATTTGAGACTGTAAGAATGTATGGAGTGGAATTGGGAAGCAGCAGGCTGCTTTGTGTGTGCTGCTAAGCATGAAAAATGTTTTCCAGGACTTTGCTGAAGCCCGTGGAAAGCAGGAACCTACAGATAGACTGTGGACTATTAATCACTTTTATATGAACAGATTAGACTTGCTCACTGCTATTATGTTTTTAGTCAAGTGAATTATGACTATATAAAAGAAATGCAGTGGAGTAAGGCTACTTTTTTCCAATCACATCTTAACTTTTGAATGGAAAAGCCATGAGAATGTTACCCTGCTGGTGGAGATAACCTACTAGGAGTTAGTGTGTGGAGGTGGTGGTGGCAGTGTGTACACCATAATGGCATGGCGTGTGAGGACAGTGAAAGATGGCGGTCATTAGGGAGAACAGGGGCCTGGCACCCACTCTGAGGGGAAATGGTGCATGCCCAACACAGACAGGACGAACTCCTGAGCAGACACCAGTTCTATTGAGTCTACAGCTGTTATTCTGATGCTTCTCCAAGCCCTCAGGCAAACCTCAAATACTCGATCACTACACACAAATAAAGCTGTGCTGGATAAATTGTGTTGAGTAGCTCAATGGTTGTGGTGTGTAAGTGGTTCCAATTATGTTGTTTAACATGGACAATAAAGATAAAGATGAAATCTGTTACACTGTAGTATGCACAATTTATGCAGCATTGTGTAACCGTACACTAGACTAGTTATAGTGTTACAAATCTACAGGAGACATTAAAATAAATTAAGTAAATTTGTTTTTTTGTCTTCAGGAAAGCCGTATATAATGTCCACATAAATGTAATTATGAGTACATAAACATAAATTCTTATTCTAAAGGAGAAGCTTTATCATATTCTTTAACAAAAAAAATACTCCGATACCTGGAATATACAATTGTATTTTCTTCTTAAATATACGTAAACATTGTATAATACACAATAATAATTAGCAGAATGCAAAATCTGTATTGATAAGCTGTATTGATAACAGTTTTTTCTTCATTAAATGACTGCTGTAAACAAAACAACTTGTGTCAGATCTGAGCTGTTATAATGACTCTTTTACGTTCCTGTCACTGCTGTCAGCCACTGAATAATAGGAACCCTGTGTCCTAAAGTGATGATAAAAAAAGACATGTAGGATCATTATTTAGCTGAGCATTAATCAATCAAGAGAGACACCAGGGCAGACATCCCAGAATTCATTTTATCTCTCATGAATAGCTATGTATGTTAGTGGTTGTGATAATAACATTTTCCTCTGGCAATTGAACAAGAATGAGTGATAACGCTCAACTGGCACTTACTTTTAGGTGTCACTCACCAAAGCACGATTCTATTGGAGGAAAATGAGATGAGATTATCAAGCGCTGTGCTCATGTTTTGGCTGGTTCTGCACATTGAGACTTTATACAATGTAGAGGCCGGCAAAGTTGAGTTTCCTTTAAGAAGCAGAGGCCAAGATCGTAGGACTCTGTTTGGTTTGGGTATTTCCAATAATTCCTGTGTAAACAAGTGTATCATACAGATGTGCGTTGTTTACATGTGATATTAAGAGCAGGTAAAATATATGTTTGGTGACATTCACTAATATAAAGAAACGAGTAAATGTGTAGCTATAGCTATAGCTGTATACTGTTGCAATAGTCAAGGATTCTGTCTGATTATTTCCTAGCTTTTACAATTACAAACAGGAAACTCTATAAAGCTATAGTTTCCACATTTAATGCACTCCTTATGCATCTTTCCTGTCGGATTCTGTTCATACAGTATTTAAGGCAATAAAGAGAACAGATGCAGAACAAAAGCAAGAGCTGTTCGAGCTGTAAGATGCCCACTCTAAAACCAGACACAACTACTGATACATTGCCAGTTCCAATTTACTGAGTATAAAAACATTTTGCATACTTTCTTAATGTATATCTGTTTATCATAAAGTTCATTTAAAAAAGAAAAAAGTTGTATGTTCCCTTTTGATTATCTTTCTGAGCGAGGATTCTCTCTGTCCCATTCAACAGGCTCCACCTTTGAGTAACCATACAGCTCTCTTGATATGCCGTCAGAGGGAAGAGGTGGGATGGTGTGCCCTGTGGGACCCTTTGTACCCCTTGTGACAGTAAAGGTCCTTCCCTTAGTGTGCCACTCGAGTGAAAACATGCCACGACTGAGAACAATGAAGCCGCTACCTTCTCTGGCTTTGCGGCACAGTCTATTTGCTATCTACAATGTATGATTGATTGATCTGTCTCAGCTACTATATGGGCATGTGCTCTCCAAACCCTCCTCTTTCAAAAGCATTGATCCATCTTCGGGACATCTTCACACTGTGATCAATACCATATTCAAAGCTGATAAATTGCAGAATGAAACAGACGATGTGTCCAAATTGCCTGGAAGAGTTTATGATCCCTGAATGGTGTTTGGATGTCTTGTTTTTACATCTGTGTGATTAGCATTTACATTGAAATAGTAAGTTAACACTTTGTCTGTATGTAAGTGCATGTATGTACGGCAATCTGCAGGGAGTGTCTCCAGTGCCACCAGATACAGGACCCGGACCAACATGCTTTTGAGGCAGGGAGGACAAGCGTGAAATTAATTGTTCCACTTCATCTCCGGCCAGCGCTCTTCTTTTGAGGGTACAATTTGTCGGTGGGCATAAAAAGGGAGGTGTTCGAAAGCGGGAGGGCATAGCAGTGATTTGGCGTTCCTTAGAGATTCTGTGATCCAGCTTTGATTTCCGACTGATGCTCTTGTCTCTGCTCATGGACCAGATGGAGTATCACAAAGGATGTAACATTTGTCAGTTTTTTAGGCAGGCTTTTACTTGTGCCATGTCTTCTTTGCGCACCAATGCACACACAAGAGTGACTGTGCGACACTGTGGCACAAAACTGATGTAGTTTAGCCGCGTGACACCTCTGGGTGCTGCCTCTGCTCCTCACCTTCCCTTTTCATGTCAGCTGTAATTACAAACATGTCTGTGGGGGATCAGTAGCACTTTCTATGAAGTGATGACACTGCAGGACTAGTTTTAGCAGATTGTATGCTCTCATAGGAGGCGGTCTAACCGAGGATGATTCATGACAATGGTGCTTTTAGGTGTTTGTTTTGTCTTGGGGAAATGACTAGCGGCTTTAGTTATTCTTTAAAGTTTCTGACGTGTGTAATAAATATAGAGGAATGTGTCATTTTTAAGGCATAATGCAAACATTTGTAAACCTCATATTTGATTAAGGAAGTGTGGATTTTTTGAAAACTAATATTTATTGGGTTTATTTAAAAAATATCAAGCAAAATTTCACGGGACTCTAATGTGAGACGCATAGTGCCCGAGAGCATCTCCAACTTCTGGGAGGGGGCTGCGTGTTGTGCTGACACCTCATCCACAGCAGTGTGATATGGCCTAGTAGGCACAATTGACATTTGTATGTAGACAGGGCCGTTTTGATGATAGGTTAACTGTGGCATGGAGGTCAAGTGATCGCAAAGCAGAAGAGGAGGAAAATGTCCTTTCACAGAAAACTGATCTGACACTGAAAGTATTGTGAATGTAATGTATTTATTTCTTATTCACAAGTAATTGTTTCTTGTTATGTGCTTCATAAACCACAAAGGTGTCCTCCACTTCAAGCTGGACTATACTCCAGACATGACCCATAAGAGTCAACATGATACAACTGCTATGGTTATTATAATTATTACTATGATTATTGAAAGCAGCATACTATTAAAATATATGGATTTATAACAGCAGGGATCTAGACTGAGCTAGCTATAATTAACGTGAGTCACCTGAAGGTGTGTTATGCTTATCTTTAAGTATCCCACTCACATTTGAATTGTGTGCAGCAGATGTTTGCTTATTTCTTTTGGCTCTGAAGATCAGAGAGTCTGTCGAGTGGCTTCACTGGCTCCTGTTTCCTTGTCTTATGCTACGACCAAACACACAAAGGATTCTTCGAGCTGCGCTGCTTTTGTTCATCAATTCAGTCTCATTCACTTGTAGAATCAGACATGCTGCCAGGAGCAAACAAAAGAAGTTGAGCAGAATTTTGTGAATGAAAAACGTAAGAATAGAACGGATATTATACTCCACACATTCAGTGGGTTGTTTGTTTTTCAAATATAAAATCCTTTTCTTCTTCAAATTTTCAGCTTTTTACATCAGCCAAGATGAATATAAAACAGAGCTGTTTGAAATTCTGCAATGTAAATAAAGATAATTAAGCACCTCTGTATTAATAGACGTCTTTGTGGCGATACACAGATGTTGAATGTGGCAGTGTGTATGTGTGTGGCAAAGATAAAAGGTAGACATTTAAGCAGCTGTGATATTGAGCGAGAGTGGCTGATGGTAAAGTGGGCTCTGGTGGCGCGTAAAATGAGCTGGGATTTGGGGAAATGGGGCCGGGTCTTTGCGCGAAATGAACTTTTCCCCCTTCATTAAACACTTAATTATCAAACCCCACAGAAACAAGATACATAGATGCAAACACATTTATGCCACTCACATGTGTTTGCAGGAAAAGCCTATGATTGAGGCTGACAAGTACGTGAACACCTGTCTAGTCTAATTACATGTTTTGTGCGGCAGCAAAACTCTTCTGCATGCTGTGTCTGAGGTAGATGTGTTTACTGTGAGTGAGGCTGCAAACTAAAATCCATCCCAGATACAGAGATCCTGTCCCCTGATTATTGCCCTGTTGCCCAAACACACAGTGTGGGAGACAGATAGCAGCATCAGTGTGTTCACCAGTGGTGAGGGAGACACAGGGATTAGGTAACCTAAGCTTATTGAAAAATTACACACATTTGATATGTGTATCATAATGTCATTATAGACTGTTACCCTTTATTTTTGAAACTAAAAATCTATCACAATCTCACGTGATGCTTATTTGGATTAATTAAACCCCTGATTATAGTTTGGATGACCATCAATGTAAAATAACAGTAATAGTAATAGCTCTAATTGTGTACATAGACAGTGCATATGTTATTAATATATTTTAGAATGGCACAACATCAAATATTAAGATGTCTGCATTATCTCCTGAAATGCACAGTCAAGTCTATCTATTAGACAGACAGTGCTCATAGTAACAGCTTGATCAAGGACAGGAAAGTTATATTGTAGGTTTCTGTCCAGCTAAGGGTAATGTGTCAGTGGGATAGACATGAGTCTACCGACCTCATGTCTAAGAGCCATCAAAAGGATTTTGAAGATATCTACATTTTTTGGCGAAAAGTTACGTGTTGCTACTTTTAGGCAAAGCTCATTTAAATTTTTAATTTGGTTGAAAGTTATTAACTTCTGATTTATACTGTCGGCCATCTGAGATCAACACATTCAAAACCTTTAAACATAACAGTATTGTGTAAATGTGTTCTCTGACCCGTATGCTTAAGGCCTTTTCTCTGTTTAGCAGTTTTTCGGTGCAGTGCAGCCCCTGAGTGCAGCTTCAGGCTGATTGTAGTCTGACACATGACTTTGTGACTTCAGACACCTCAGGCATTGTAACACTCATTTTTTGAATCTCCTACATAACGTACTTCTAATTGGCATAAAAATAAATTTGCAGAGGAAGATTCATATTGACTAAAAGCAGATAAATCCTTGATTTTGTAATTATCAGATTTGTTTCCTTAATCAACCATACATGCTTCTGTTTTCTGCTTTGACTCCTATTTCAACTTCTCATTTATTCAACAGCTCCTGAGAGTGTAGTACAAGTGTTCCTTATCCTTCTCTTGGGGTTTGGAGGTTCTGGGTGTGTCAGACTTTTCTGTGATGATGATGCGATGTGAAGAGGATGGCTTCAGGCTAATTGGCGTTGCTTTGGTCCGGTCAGCTTGACTGCGCAGTGCTCCAGACAGCTTGTGGTGTGGACGCAGTCGCCTTTACCTCTCACTGACCACACAAAAAATGATTGCAAACACATGGCTTTACACTTGTTGAGGCACTGCACTGTCACATCCCTTTTTTCAGCTCTTGCACACACTGAAGTAAGATCTCCTTGCTCTATTGTGGTCTGAATGAAGATTATTTCAATGTGTATTTAGTTTGAACATCAGGACTGCGCTGATGTTTAAAAACATACATTAATAAAAAATAAACCAAAACATAGCCCTGGAGTAAAGGCAGAGCATTATTAACTTGGTATATAACATTTTATATCTCTTCTTTATTTATTGTTTTAGTTCTATTGGCATCTTGAAAAGAGGAAATACATTATTTGAAGACAACTCTATGAGATGGGGGTCATGATTTAGATGATCAGACAAATCTAGATGATTCTTTAACCAAGCAGCCATCCAAGGTTGACTTAAAACTGAATTTTTCATCTTTGTAAGAAACTGCTGTTGTCATTCATCTGTGGAATTATCAAGAGTTTTGTGCCGTCACAGTCACCGCAATTTGCACTTAGTCATCAGCCAGTCACTTTGATTGGCCACAGAAGATAGCACTTGAGGCTAAAATGAATTACTTTCATGTTACTCTCAATTTAAAAAGCAGTATGCAAGGAATATTCCTTTCTTTGCACACACGTTTTATTGTTTTGAAGAATTGTTGATTTAGGTCAGCACTCATTGTTCATTGTTGCTTTTATGTGTTTTTTCTCTTTGTATCTGTTCCAGTTTTGACATATGTGGAAAGGCACTTTTTTGGATGCATGCTCCAGGGCTTTTGAACAGAATTTGATTCTCCAAATTGTTTTGGCCATGACTTGCAGATGAATCTGGCAATAATTGTGACACTTTGGCAGCATATCAAAGGAAAAACAGGTTGAAGCTACAGAGAGGAGTTTATACGAGGTTAAAAAAAAATAAGTTTTTAAAATCTTTTACCAAGTGTTATAATTGGTTGCTTGTGATGACGAATAGTTACCAGCTAAAATTGTGAATGACAAATCTTCATAAGTGGAGCTTAAGAAAAAAAAAAAATCTTTCTACGAAGGTTCATGAATGAGGCTGATTGCCATCAGTATTTAGTCAGAATAAAACAGAAATTATCCTCATGTTTATGACAATTTACACCACATGACAAAATAAAACACAAATGTGGAAGGAAGAGCTGTGGTGGAGGCAGTGTTTGAGTGGCTTTGAAAAGAGGTGTTAATTAGTTGTTTTGTGTTGACTCAAAATAAACTACATTTGTTCAACTCTGGATTTTGACAGTTTTCTCTCTTTACTTTGGGAGTTTGCCTTTATAAAATTATCTGAAGCACAAATGTGGTTATAGCCCACTGATTTTTTTGACAGAACCTAAATCCAAATCTTTCTGTCTGCTGCCTCCTGTCCCCATTCCTCTCACCCTCCATGTGTCTGGATCAGCTAAGAGCATGTGTCTAAGCAGGTTGGCATAACATTAGAGAGGCCATGCCATTTGATTTGGAGGTAATCTTCTGTTAAATCCCCTGAGAGTGAAACACAGCCTCCTGCAGCTTCAGAAATACTTTCACAAAAGTACATACTCTTGGTTCAGCTCTTCTTGTGAACGTACATGTGAGCGTGCCATATGTAGGGGTGTGGAATTAGCCAGGCTTAATGTCACTGTCCCCAGGAGAAGTGCTGGCTAATCTGAGAGCTCTGGTTTGAGAAAGAATAATGTGATTTACTGTATGAAATGGTGTGTCATTTCTATTTCACTTCAGCTTTGAAAAATCTGCCGCTAATTCATACTTCTCTCACCTCAGATGAAGGCTTTGTCTTGATTAGTGTAGATATACAATCATAATTAAAATTCAAAAGCAGAATTTGTCCTTGTCTGTTTTCCTTAATGGGTCACATTTAGTTATTTGTTTATACTTTTTTGTATTTTGTACAACTGATCATTGCAAAATTATGTCAATTATGGGTGTGCATTTTGTTTACATTTTAATGATCTAAGTCATCTAAAATTGTAAATGTTTGAATGTTTTGTTTTTCAGAAATACAAAGAGTTTGAGCGAGCTGTGCGAGTGGAAGAGATCGATGGACTGCGGCTGGTGAAACAGCTGGCAGAAGACATGGAGGAGATGTTTCACAAGAAAGCCCAGGCAATGAAGGTACATCAGCCAGCACAACACCCATAATTAGGCTTTATTATTTCCAGAAATAATGAAGCCAAATTGTACACAATAAGTGAAAATCACAAACAACAATCTAGTTTTCAGTGAAAGCTAATGCTGCGGTGACTTTAGAATGGCTGTAGTGTCATTCAGCTGCAGTGAAACCGGACACAGCACATGTAGATGAGAGACGGATGGTTCTGTGAGAAAGGCAGAGCTGGGGGAGGTGTTTGTGTCCTACTATTGATTTTTGTGAATTTAATATTTTTATCTCATGCATAAACTGATTGGCCATAATGACCAAAATATATAACTCCAAACCCTATGACCTATGTGTTCCACCAGATAAGCAATTCGCTGTAGCTTTCTTTCTTTTTCTACCTCAAAAATCAACAAAAGAAAGCAAGAAATCTAGTGAATGAAAAGCACACAAGAGCATCGACAACCTTTTCAAGTGTCAAAGTTAAGACAGCCCCTCATATATAATTTAAAGATATAACTGTAATTTTTCATAGAAATGCATGTAATTTGAAGATGCCAAAAGTAGCAAACCCAGCAGACAAGGCGTCATAATAAATAGGCTGGCTGATTTCTGCACAGAGAGTGGGTTGTGAATGCAGTGGTTGATTGTTTGTGATTTGATGAAGCACAAGATTGACAGAGGTTGAAAAATGAATTTCATCCATAAGAGTGAGGACACAAGGATTTGAAAACCCTGTGACACACAGCGATCCTTGATTTCAGCACCTCACCAAAAATTAATATCCCCAGTGTTATCTGTAAAAATGATCAAAGGCGTCACATCATGTTTGTTTGTACAACATCTACAGTGTTCATCTGGGCATGATTGTTGAGCCTGATGCAGTTCAGGATATGTCCACGGTGCACTGCGTTGCTGGCTGCAGCTCTAGCTCCAGGTGATAGATCCTATCAGGACAACATGATGCTTGTAACCGAATTGGATTTCTCTCAGAAAATCTGGTCCAAGGAAGGTGTCAGAGACAAGAGTATCGGTTATGACGTCCTATTTCCTTCCTTTGCTCACTATGTTTCTACACGTGACACATATGCATTGTCTTGAAACATTACATTATTCATGTGTAAGTATTGCTTGTAATTATGACTCATCTGGCATTTTAGAAAAACACAAAAAACAAGAAAACGCTTTCTTTTAACCCTTTCTAACTAAATTTTCTAAACCCTGCCCGTTCTGTCATGTCTTTTGACTTGTCTGGTATTTGTAATGAGACTAGTTGCATTTGCTGAACTATGGATGAACCAACATCCCCTGGAGATGTGAAAACTGAGTTAGCTAATGGTTTCTCCTCCACCGGATGCCCAGTAATTGTACATCTCAAATGCCTGTGTGTGTAGGGAATAAAATACATGCTGTTTGATGACGAACACAAGAGAAAATATATTGGTTATAAAAGAGTATAAACTATATTTTAGGATTTTGGTTTTACTTCAAAATAATAAAGAAACATAATTTGTTTATTCATTCATCTTCTGACACTCATATGTTATGTGTTATATTGATTCATTTATTTGTTATTTATTATGGTTATTTATTAAGCATTTGTACAACTGACTGAACTATTAAAACCACATCCACCTTAAAAAAATGTAGCTGCAATGGCAAAATTATTTCAATTAGTGGCTTGAGAAATGATGAAACTTTAACAATGGCTCAGCCCTAGTTGATTGAAACTGTATGCATAAAAATCCTGTCATGATTCCACTTGAAATCCTACACTGACCTCGGCTTCGGTATTAATTATTAGTCATCAAATAATTATCCATTTTATTATTTTGCTTTCTTTTCTTTCGTTTTTCAAGACCAAAACCTTCATTTGTCAGGTGTACTGTATAGACTAGATCAACCCTGCAGCCTCCACCTTTTCTTTGTCTGTTTTCTCTACTCCGCCTCTTCCCATCTCTTTGCTTTTTGCTAAAGTGTATGCGGCGCTTCAGCGATTCAATTTCGGAGCTGCCTGTGCTTCTCCCCTGTCCGTCAGCGCAGTTTTATCTCCATGTCTCCACGTTGATTCAGCCCTCTTTATCGCTCGCTGCCACCTGCTGTGAGACAGCGGCCTGTGTGCCTGTTACAGGGTGTATGCACATGTTAGGTGATGTCATTTTAGGTAAGAGGAGATATCGGCTTACAATAAGAAATAAATCAATGAAAATAAAGACTATGTGAAAGAAGGCGTGGTGTGACTGTATTAGTTTTTGACTTTTATAGAGATAAGACCTACAAAAACAAATGTTGAAATGTAAATAAGTGCAAATCCTATGTGTGTGTATTAACCCGCAGTTTATATTGTTTATTCTCAGGATAAGCCATGTTCCTTTTAATTACTGCTCCTTTCATCACTTCCATATTTAGTGGGATATTATCACAGTTTTGCAGACAGCAGTTTTTTTCACTTCTCGTTCCTTTTTCTTCTTCTTCTTCTTCTTCTTTTTTTTGCATGCTGTGAGTGAACGGAGAAAACAGCACACGCGTAAAGAAACAGTGAACATGTTGTTATCAAAGTTGAAAAGCCTGGAGCTATTATAATGCCCCCCTTTGATGTCAAGCACCACTGTGTTTCTCGTGACAAATGCACTTCAAAGCGGAGTGGATGTGTTGCCTGTCGGTATAGCTCTGTTTCTGCTGTAATGGCATTCGCTCGCCGCTCTGTACCTGCTGATATCATTTACCTGTGGCAGTTCTGCCGCTGTAGTCTTCAGCATCATTACCAGTGTGAAAAAGGGGAAGTCTACGTGAGTCAGGGTTACAATAAACTCTCTATAAACTCTAGAGCTACAAATCCACACAACACGAACTCACAAACGTGCAGATATTGCAGAATAAAGTTGTTTCTGACTCCAAAATACATGGAGTGTTTTATGTGTATGTGTGTATGTTTGTTTCAGCCACTGTCACAGAAAGATAAATGCCCTTATCTCATAGGAATATGTAGGCTCTGAAATGTTTATATTCTGTTTACTGGTGGTTTCCCTCACACTGAATTGTTTACATGATGTATAAATTCAAGTTGAAAGACAGTTCCCTGGGGCAGAAGTGGAGTAACAATGTAAAGCACATATTAATGTTGTAAAGATTGTTCTGCTAAATATATTTTTTTAGCATTCTTTTTTATTTACAAATGCCTCCATTAGTTTGTTGATAAAAAAAAAGTCCTGAAGACTAATCCCTTTGTGAGTTAAGTAGAAATAGTGTTTAATGACACTTATTCCTTTTACACATGTGATATTTTAGGAGCTTAGCCTGTATAGGGTTTAAACGCTATGGTGTTAGTGTTGTCTTGCCCTTTTCTCTTATCAGCTCTCCTGTCTGACAATGAAACCTGTCAGCTAAGCTCTCAGCACTCCTCTCCTCATTCTCCTCATTTCACTCGCTGTCCTCACTCTGTGATCGTTGCCACAGCCTTGTGTCTGTGAGACAGACAGCGACTAATGGGACCACTGTTGTGGAAGCTGCAACATTTTGGTCTCTTACTTTCCAGTTGTTTCTCTCTTAAGTCAAACTAAAAGAAATAGAATTGTTTTCTGGGAACAATGACATGACAATGTAGGCTGAGAGGATGGAAAATGTCAAAGAAAAATGAGCAAAAGTTTGGGATAAAAGTAAAAGGAGTGTGAAAAAAGATGGTGGAGAGAGATGGCAAGGATCGTGAGACACTTTGTGTTTCCTTTGAATCAGCAGAATCACTGGGAACTTGTCATGTATTGATTATTGGGACCTGACGCTCCAACCACCTCTGTGTCTTTGTATCCGTCTCTTTACTCTCTCTGTCTGCTTGGCATGTGTCCAGTCTAAATGTGCAAAAAAGAGGAAGTGCCACAGAGCACTTTTTTTCTTTTGCTGATGCTGCTCTTTACTGGCTGCTTTGACAATATTAATTGCTGTCCCTTTTGACCCAAACCAGGCCAGCTCAGGTCCTGACACATGGGTCACCTGCAGAACCATGGTCCTGCTTGAACCAGCAGGCCTGGACATTAAAGCATTTTCTGATGCAACAAAGGAGAAACAACATCTAGTCAAGCAGAAGTATGTCAATTGTCAGGTCCAAAGATAAATAATAATTTGTCCGAGTCATGGGAAATCTTTTAGAATCTGGCCACTGCTCTCCCTTATTCCAGAGAGCTAAAGCAAGACTTAAAAAAAACAAAAACTCTTGACTTTCTCAAGCAGTCAATAATGCATATGACCTAGCACTGATCCACGTGTTCTTCTCTCACAGCACTGGACTGCACTGCTTAGGTCTATATGACAGCTTTTATCAACTTTTACGACTTTGGTGTTGCATTCATAATAGATGGGCATTTGTTAAGGTCAGCAGCCTCAACTGTCAGGAAAGCTAGCACAGCAGCAAGAGCACTGTGAACACAATAAGCCAATCAAGCTGACAGCTAGATGAGAGGGATCGTTTATAAACTCCAGAAGGTGTAAACAAGCCTAATCCTTTGTCTAGCAAATCATTATCACAGAATGTCATAAAATGGCAGGGGCGAGATGAGCACAAATGCCAGTAAAATAGACCGGGCAGGAAAAGTCAAAGTATCACCTCAGCGTGGAGAAAGGATCAGGGGGTGTTCCCTCAGTGTTGCTAAAGAAAGCTCAACTGGACACAAAACAAATCTGAACATATTTATTGTTGTATGTATAAATACAAACTGAGCTGTAGCAGTAGTTATTGGATCTATTATGTTTGCCTCTTCATTCTCTTTATTAAATCAAACTGTGATACTACCACACACAAATGTGCAGTATTTCAACATCTGTAAAAATGCATACAACAAAGAAAATGATCAGCCCATGAGGTGAAGTGTAAATTATATTTACATGATTCATGTATGCGTTTAAAACGAGAAAAACAGACAGCTAATAACAAGAACCTGCAAGAATAATAAAATGTATTCTGACTGGGCCTGACCGGGGCAGGGTGGCTCTAATCAGGTCTGTGCACAAATCAAAGCTCCACAGTGAAGACACAGGGCAGCACCGGCCCATCAGGGACCTGTAATCACATAGAAATGCCAGACTCTTCTTTTAGAGCTAACAAATCTAATCCAGTTACCACAGCGAGTCTTGTTAGCTCTGTGTTGGGCTTTTACGGTGTCAGCTCAAGTGAAGGCTTGTGAACATGTGTGATGTGGGTATGTGTGTTTTGAGGGAGACAACAGGCTCTGTCTCTCTGGCTGTGTCAGTTTAATTATTGCTGTCATCTTGTACCAAGCCTGCGTCTCGACAGAATGACTTGAGAAGAAAAGTCATTTCCTCTTTCTTTTTAAGCTGCACCTCACTCTTTGGCAGGACCACCCATTGACAAAAGGATGTGGCAAGTCCATTTAAATGTGTGGCACAAACACATGCAGACAGGTCCTGTACACAGCTCCTGCATAGAGCAGCAAAACAAACACTCGCCAAGAGAGCTCGTCTGTGTGATATTGTTCAATTGAAATTCACAGAGGGGAGTTGGCCCTACTTATCTTTAATCTATTTTCTAGATTGAAAAAATCCCTGCTCTTGTGCAGTTTATTCTTAACCCACATACATATGATACAAAACATGTAGATGAGGACAGGTCAGTGGCAAGTTTTTATAAGGTTAAGATTAGTAAAATAGTGGTTTAAGAGGTTAGTTTGTATTATTGCAGTTACAGCTAGAAATCATATTTATTTTGCAAATGTTCTCTTGAATTCATTGCTATCACACACTTGCTGCTGGTATATTCTCATTTAGTGATTGACATTTGCAGAAGCCGCTGCAAGGCTCTATAGGTCATAGGGCTAATATCTTAACATGTGTCGACTAAAAAGCTTAAGCGCTTACAGATGCACACAAGCACATACTCTATTCCAATTGCTTTAAAGTGTGTTTCAGAGTGGCTTCACAGGCAGTGTCTGACATTTTCCTGCAAATCCGAGGCTAAGCATTCAGACCTTTAGAGAATGTTGTTTTCTCATTCCTCTCTCATCCTTCCTTTATTCCACCGTCCTTATCTTTGTTTGTTCCTGCCGCACACACTGTTGTGGATTTTCAGCAGATGCACCTGCCGGAGGTTTGGCTTCCAAATGCCTGGATGTTCTCACATACTAAGTGACAATGGCCTCCTAGACATGAGAAACAAAAGTAATAGATGTCTTGGACCTTTTGTAGGAGAAAAACTGTTGCATAGTTGTTTCAAGAGTGCAGAATAAAATGCGACAATATGCAATGACCAGGTGTGTTGCTATGGTGAAGAAAATGATTGGCCAGCTCCTAGATTACAGTGTTTGCTTCCCAAAAAGGTCTGCCTGCACACCCAGCGGCACAGCTCACACACACAGAGAAGCTGAAATAAGCTGGCTGATTGCGGTACTTTTACGGCTAAACCCATTTGAATGGAAATGTGAAAGGAAAGTGCATTACCAAAACTCATAAACACCAGAGCCAGCTGTGAATGAGAGCAATGACTTGCTATGAGAAGTTACACAGTTGGAAGTAGATAGAAGTGCTGTGTGTACCCACAAAGAAGAGTTCATCTTTTCTGTATCAAACCCAAACCTCATAGTGTTTTGTTTCTGCAGTTCTTTTATTTAATTTAACTTTTGTCATATATCAGGGCAGTATGTAGCATATATAACATTACATATAACACACTGTGACTACAGCAAATAATATTAAAAAAGATGTCCAAATTGTGTTGAAATGCACTGGGGAGACCACATTTCTCTATCATCACCTGCTCTGACGACACTGACTTCATCTTAGCAGCCTTTGATAGAGAGCTATTTTCTAAAAATGATAGTTCACATAAGCAAGGCACTCAGATTCTTGCAGCACAAATTGATTGGACAAAAGCAGAGGATGATGATACACTCGGCTCTGTGTCTCTGTGTCTCTGTGAGTATGTTGGTGTGTGTTTCCAGTGTGAGACTAGCACATGTGTAAATTGGAATGGACCAATGATAGAGGTCGCTGGAGTCCAAAGAACCAGAGCTGGTCATTATTTTGACTGCTGAAGCGTTTAGGAAAATAGGCTCTCTGCACAAGACACAAAATGACTGTCTGCTGAGGAGTTTCAGTGTTGCTTTGGTATTAGCTAAGCTCTACTTACAAAGCTCCTTATTGAATGTTGGTTTTCGACTTACTCTTGCAGTTTTTTTCAGATTTATGTTTATTTTTTTGCAGAGATTGGTGGAGGCAGCAGAGGAGGCCCACCTGCAGCATGAAGAGGACCCAAATCTACAGGTTGTTACTTACCATAGACTTTAATGTAAATATCAATACAGCCCAAAGAAAACTGCATCAGTAGAATTTCAGTTTTAAAGACCCTGGTAAATGTGTGAAACTAAACCCTGCTTAGTCAATCATAAACATCTATAACGTTGTATTTTGCATGTATTTATCTTTTCATTGCATTACTCATCAAGATAAGCACACGTTTAAGACTTATGGAGTATATAGTAGCATGTGTCATACATTCGGCTCTATTGGAAGTGCATATGTACCGTATAAGGCTAATCTTATCTTCACACCCACCCCCAAATCTTGCCTCTTATTGCCTCAAATCCATTTCAACAGCTTTGATTTTTAGTGCAGCACGGTACAGCATATATGTCGTTTGGCAGAGTCTATGTTTGGTTGTTTTTGCACAGGATGCACATCTTAACAGTTTATTAAAGTAGGAGGGCTCGCAGTTGGAAGCAGAGTTTTAAAGAGGCCAAATTTGATGCTAAGCTGACTGGGAAGTATGTGCTTCTAAACTCCTTATAAAGTCTTTGGCGTGTGTTGGGTGTCTGTGCCTGTGGTGGTTAAGGATCTGTTTACTCTGTCAGCTCTTTAAGGCATTATCGTGAATGCCCTGTGGTTTTCTGCTGTCATGCACCATTAAGGATCAATTACTGGATTTAACCCCTTGATGTTAACCCTCACGCCACCTTCCACTCGTAGCGTACTTTCTTGCATCTTCACTTTTAACACGACATTTCACCACTTGTGGTTTTGATTCCATCTGGTTTGGAGGTCTCAGTTTGATTTCCATATTGCATTATACTCTTGCATCACATTAAGCTGAATTGCAGGTGCAGTGTTTAATTTATGCATTTCTAAAAAAAAAAAACAACCCAAAGCTTTAGTAGAAAGAAATCTCAAGAGACTGAAGAACATTGGGTGTCCACATATAAACTTACATCACAATAGACCGAACACAAATACAAAATACAATATGACACATAGCAGTTGTCAGCTACTAGTTACTTTGTTTCGGCTCAGTACTTTATGGCAGAAAGTGTCTGTGAAGTTTGCAATCACTTCATTTCTGAAAAACAGCCCCAACCTATTAATGTTTGTATGTCCTTGTGATGGTAGTTTGTCCTTAGGTTGTTATCTGGACTGATTTTATAATCTTCTAAAAATGCTCCTCTGAGATGTTTCTTTTATATTTTTGCTGAGAAGTACTAAAATGATGTAATAGTATGTTAACAAGAGTCCGTCATCTGTACTTTTATGTATATTTATAAATAGTATACATATACAATGGTATGCTTTTTCTCATTCTTCATCAATAACCATTTGTGGGCTGCCTTATGTGGCACTACATTAACATACATCTATAACAATTAGTCCTTGTTGATCACATAATAAATAATTTAAAAAAAAAAACATTTTTTATGAATTACTGAAAGTGATTTTTGTGATTTTATCTCTTCACTAAATATTTAAAAGATTAAAAAAAGAAATCACTGAATTGATTTAATGTGGAAAAGGCCCAGCATATTTAGATTTGAAACTTTGTGACTGAACTTAAAGGTCAGATGCTCACCTGGCACAGC
The DNA here is from genome assembly GCA_036850595.1 of Rhyacichthys aspro. Lineage (NCBI taxonomy): Eukaryota > Metazoa > Chordata > Actinopteri > Gobiiformes > Rhyacichthyidae > Rhyacichthys > Rhyacichthys aspro. Next base: position 15,261,750 of record CM072154.1, on the reverse strand, counting down.
ATGAACCGGCACCGCATAAACTGAGTGCCCCGAAGCCCCACACTCTCAGACATTAAAAAAATAAATAAATAAAAGTTGTGTTATTATCAAGCAAAGATACAACTAGTTGTAAAAACAAACCTTGATGCATCAGAGAATGTGTTGGTGCCAGTCTTATTGTGGGAGGTTCTGGTTTCCAGGCGACACAAATTAATCCCTACTCCACTGGCTCACGCATAATAATATTAATAAGAGATTGCCTCAGTGCGTCTTTTTGGATTGTGATGTATGTGTGATTGCATGTTTGACATTTAAGCAGGTTTTTCAATATCTCTTATAGTTCTAATCAGTAATTATTTTGAATTGAAAGTTTTCTGTTGTTGACAAACCTCTTTTTTTACTTGCTTTTTAAATGAATGTCTCTGTGTAGTACCTGCATCTGGGTGTCTGCACAAAGCTCTGATGGTGGCATTTATAATAACACTTTTTACTGCGGAACATAGTGAATGGATGGTAATTATCACCAGCTGTGCTAAAAATACCACATCCACGCTGTAGGGTGAAACCTCCTCCATCACTATTTGGGGTTTATTATAAAATGTTTGTGTGTGTGTTTTTCCCCGCTATTGGATACATATTTGGCTGGCAGCCGTTTGATAGGAATTTCCTTATCTATCCTTTCCAGAGCTCTTCTGCTTCCATGTGAAATTGGCACGGTAATCTTCTGCGATTTTCCTCCCTCGCTCTTTTAACCGCTCTGCTCATGTACTGTAAATAGGAAAGCAGAGAGCAGCCTGCCTTGCTCGGTGCAGCCAATGAAATCCTTCCTTAGAGGTTTAAGACAAACAGCCAATTGCTCGGCCTGATGTTGACTGAAAAAGTAGCCCTGGTCAGAAGGGAGCAATGGGGAAGGGTCGGTTAATCTTTTTTGTTCTTGTACTAACCTCCTAAAGTGGTCACGTTGCGTTATCAAGTGCCTCTCTGTAGTATTTACATGTGCATCTGCGGTCACCAGTGCAAAGATTTTGAAGTATTTTTTTATTTGTAGTGCTGTCAGATCATAAAAACTCGAGCATGTCCTTTCTATTATGCTCTTTACCTGTATCCATGCCCGCTGGTTGTTTTCTCTCCATTTCCCACGCATTCTGGCGATTCCTCCGTGTACCAACCGTGACGAAACAGTGTTGGGAAGTGGATGATGAGAAAAGAAAACTGCAGTAGTAGTTTAAAGTGAACACTGGGAGAAGTGTCATGGTTAAACGCCTGCTTCTCATGTGGCCTCTTCTCTTATCACTGCTCTGGTTCTTGCTCTCTTTGCAGTATAGGCTTTGTTTTATGTTACGTATGAGCTTTATTATTAGTAGTATTATTTTGATTGACAGTTAAGTTGAGGAGGGATTGTGAAATAGAAAATCTGTTTTTATTTAGGCAGTGGTTAAGGCTTTCCAAACCAAACCACAAGACAATGTTTCATTATTTAGAGTGAAAAACACTGTTCTCAGCTGTTTTTAGGAATTACCTGAAAAAGAAGTCCTGCACAAATATTAAAACAAATATGTTTTCTTCATGAAAACAAATTTCTTTGTAGGTATTTACATACAATGTGAAGTGGAAAATTAAAAAAAAACAAACAAACCTTGAACTAAACTGTTGCCCCACCTCTCTGGTACTCGTCCTCTCTCCACCACACACAGTGAGTGGGTGCTGGTGGGTGGTGCGCTCGCTCAGTGTAATGCACTCCAAAGTTAAAGATCAGGTTGTTAACACATGATCGGGGAATGCATTAGTGGCACTGGGTGATCCTTCACTGTAATGCTGTGATGGCATAATTGACACACACCCACTGGGAGTATGCACACATGCACACATGCTGTTGCACAGTCTGTCTACACACCCACCAGTACTCCCACAACATAAGAACTCCAAATACACATCACATGTACATGCAGTTGCAAGAGTGCAGTTAAATGGGATAGGAGAGGATAGAGCAGGTTGGACATGGGGTAGAGGAGGCACAAAAAGAGGCTGTACTAATAAGGCCGAAAGGGAACAGAGCGGAGACACAATGGGGTCTCAGCTGCTGCAGGTGCCTTAGTTTGTTTGTGCATTTGTCCTAATTTAGTTGGCTTTTGCCACTTAAGACACTCTGAAAGCCCTCCAACGTTTTTAATCTAGCACCAAATATGTTTAATAGGACTCATGTTCTCAATAATATCCTATATAAGTTATGTATTTATCTATCTATGACAGTGGTTTTGTTGAACTAAAATGAAATAAAATAAGAATATGTGAGCACTAGTGTAATGAAGCCATGTCATTCTTTGGAGCTAATAAGGACACTTTCTAAATACAAGTCAGGTACAGCTGGCAGAGGACATATATGACAGTATGAGTTGTATCCAAGGAATGAAGGTCGTTATTTTTGCTGCCTCAGCAAATTCACATCTTTTTAGTGCATGACTTGTAATACAGTAGACAAGATGTAAGAAACAATGTTTAGTCAGCAACTCAGAGACATCCAGTCAATCATATGTACTGTCTGTTTAAGGCCTTGCCTTGTCTTTCATTGCAGCAAAATCAAATCAACAAAAGTCCTTGTCTAAGTCTTCCACTATGTATTCTGTTGAAATATTTTGTGATCCAAAAAGTGGAAGCTACAAGACATAAAATAAGGCTGTGAAGTCACAGCAACTTTGTAAAGTCAGAGTAAATTAGTTATTATTTGGCGATGAAAACTTTTTTCTACAACTAAATTGAATGATTTAGTATGTTGATGTAAGTGTGGATATGAAAATCAAGGTGTCCCTCAGAAAAAAGTGCAACATCATGTATAATACAAATACCCTCCATATCAGATGCAAATGTATGTAATATGAATAATAGTGTTCACATTTTAAACAGTACTGTACAGAAGCAGTACAGCGGCTTCAGCAGGAGTTTGGTCAGGGCCCTGCTGAAAGTCCCTGAGGACCAGGAGGAAGAACACAAGCTAGAAAGTAGTCCAAGTGAACTTTTGGCTCATGGGAGGAGTGTTCCCTGCCAGAGACTTGTCAAGTGTCATGACATGTGACCTTTGGAGTTGGAAGAGTCCAGTGCCAACAACAAAGTCACCTCAAATATGAAAATGCTTACCGTGCAGATGTGTTTAGTTTAGTTACAAACACAAATACTGGCATCAAGTGAATATCTACTTTGAAAAATCTAGCTACAGCATTCTTTACCTTGTAGTCACATCTCTTAGTCTTTCCCTGCAGGTTTTGCAAAGTGAGGCCCTGTTTAGTTTTTCATACGTCTTTCGTCTGGAAGGAGTCATGTGCTCTATATTTATCACGCGCTATGATTTATTAATAGTCTCTCCAGAATGTGCAGTACTAAAAATACGGCTGAGGCATAGCACCACAGGCACCATCTAGCAGTGAGACTCTGCCTAGACTGGGGACAGGTTTGTCAACTCAGCAGCTTTCGACAACAAGCGCATCTTAGATGATCCAGGGAATCATGTTACCCAAGTACACAGGCTGCTCTGACTCAGCACTTAAGTGACCGAGTCATCCTATATGTCCATAACACTAACAGTCAAATGCAGTCAAATGCTTGGTCCCGAATGAAAGAATTTTGCTAAAGTGACATGAAATCTCATCAGTGCCTGTGTGTGTCTGTGTTTTTCTTTCAATATTCTTATTTCCAGTATGAGTACTTCAATGCCGTGCTGATCAACGAAGTGGACGAGGAGGGGAACAGCGTCGAGCTTGGAGGAGAATTCATCCTGCAACCAAATGACCATTTTAATAATTTATCTGTGAACCTCAGCCTCAGCGTTGTGCAGGTGCCCACCAACATGTACAACAAAGGTACAGTATGCATACGCAAGCTCATTTTCTAAAACAAGTGCGAGCCGAAATTAAAACGATGATCAGATAGAAACTATTTACCCTTCAACTTTATACTGAATATCCTGCCTGTTGTTACACTTCCAAAAAAAACTGAGTGGCACTCTAGCAATGGATCACTCCTTTATTTTGAACACATGAACACAGGCATTATGAAAGAGGAGGGAGGAATACAGTAACATTTCAGTGTTGCACCAGAGGGACAACTTTTTGTTATGGTCAGTTTTTATGACTGGATCAACAGATAATGGAAAGAGATTGTGATGATGGTTTAAAATATTAACCTACTGTAGAAAAGGAGGTATTGAAAGCACTGTCCTCAGTCTATGTTGTGTTAAGAAATATACCTTCAAAGAAGAAACAGCTAGTTTCTCCCTATTCTATGCCATGTCACCATCATCATCATCATCATTTTTTCCTGTCAACTCATATGCTTATTGCTAGTTATTACTGAGTTAGTTTCTGTTCTGTTAATGATTATGTTGTTTAGCGGAACACACAAGGATCCACGTGGTCCTTGTTTTAACCTTTTAGTCTAATTAAAGCTCCTTGGAAGTAGGGTTTTAATTCTCAGTAGATTTCTACTGCACACTAAGTTAATTAGGAGTTAAATAATCATGAATTCTGCTAATTTACCATCCTCTCAAGTCCAACCCATGAAGTCATGGCCTTGTACAGTGCTCAGTGGACAGAGTGAATGTCATGTCAGCTTAACCAGGCTGCCATAGGCAAGAAAATTATATGAAGAGAGGAAAGACGAAGGGGAGGGTGGTAAAGCCGGAGAAAGTAAATGAGACAGAAAGTAGGTTAAGACAGACTGATGGAAGGTCTGAGCAACATATTAATTGCAGCTAGGTGGGAGAAAGACCAATGTAAGTGAGAGTGACAGAACCAGAGTGAATGAAATGGAAAACAATTGAATGAAAGTGCTCGAAAAGTGGAGCCTGGTGGAGCAGTACGAAAAAGGGAAGAATATGTTGCTTTTGATTCACAGGCAAATTAGTAAAATCACACACACTGTGAGGAGCTTTAGGAGTTTTACATTTGAAGCTTTGTTCACAGGCACTGATAAGGTGCCTTTACTGACTGGTTCTCCAGACAGACTCACTGATGGGCCGGGACTGAGAGCTGTATGAAAGAAATCATTGCCAGGCTTGAGGGGGTGAAACAGTTTGAGAAAATTCTTTAAAACTTTGAAAAACACACCACGCTTTAATTATTATCCTTTGGAATAAATTTGCAAAAGCTTGCATGTCTATTAGTACAGCAGTATCTGTATTGTGAGCAATGAATTTCAATGAGGCCTTGGAGCAGGCACACAACATAGCGCTGGTGTTGGCTGTTTGGCTTTGCACTGTTTACAGTTTGTTTCTCACATAAATAGTATCTCATAAAGTATCTCAACCATGTTAAATCTTCTGTAATGTTATTGTGTCATTTTTCTCTAAATACCATACAAGGTTGTTCTGGAGCTCTATGTGTACATTTAATATGACACTGACCAGTCACTAGAACTGATTCAAGTTTGGGTTTTTTCTTGTTAATCAAAAAAATGTTTAATGTTGCTCATGAGAAGGTATGTTTACATCTGTGCCTTTTAACCTAAGCCACATTTCCACTGGAGCTGTTCTACACACTTTAAGTGGCATTTCTGCAATCAAAAAGGATACAAAGCACCCCAAAGAAGTGTATCTTTACCACACCAGTTAGTTCATTGTACTGGGGTCCTAACAGAGTCTGTTGATTGGAAGACAGAAAATCCTCATTGGGTTTTTTGCAAAAGAAACCACAGAACTGCTACATTTTCTCAAATGAAGCCAGACTATTTTGCCATTAGGTTAGAAGCCACAATGCATAATGTTGTATGTAGTTATTATAAAAGACATGCCAATCCACCTCCACCCCAGATTCACCTCTTGTTACAAATTATGTATTATTCTGTTTTCTGTTTTCTCTCCTTAATGTTTTATTATTTATTAACACTAAATGCTTTTCTTTGCTATTGTATGATCCGAACCTTGTCTCTTACCTGCTTTGCCATTTATGTAATATCCCATCAAATTTTGTCACGTCTGCCTATTTTTTTTACATCGTCTGACTAGTCACAGTCACAGGCGCTTTATAAATGTTGGCAGCAGTGATGAATTGTGGGTTCAGTTCATGATCACAGAGAGCTGAAAATGCTCCTGGGGATTAATCGCAGGAGGAGCATGATACTCTTTAAAGATCCATCTCTCTAATACATACCAGAACCAAAACACAACCCACACCATCATCTTTTATAGGCCTTCATGACAGGAATATGTACCACTGATTCAGTAAAGCCATACACACATTTACAGCCGGTCAATAACCTAATGTTCATACACTTCCACGTTCTCTAAGACAAAGTGTTTACTGCGGGATGAGCACATGCACACGCTCATAGATTTCCACTTTGCTCCTCTCTCTCGTCACGCCTTTCTATCCTGTAATTATCAACCGTAATCATCATCAAAACCTAATAAAATGTGTTTTTAAGATCGGATTTTTTATTATTACTCAGAGCATAATTTAGACTATACACTTTTTAATCAGCACAGAGCCATGTGCATTGATCTTTATGTATAAATGGGGAAATACAGCCTTTATATATTCCCTACAAGAGATCCAACAGGAAGTCCTTAAACTGTATCACAATACTAGACACATATTGTTGTGTAAATGGGACCTGGATCAAACCCAGCATCCACTCCACTCCAGAGATGTGGAGGTCTGTTTACTATTGAGAGAGAGTTATTGTGCGCTAGCTTCCAGAGGACTAATTCAATCATGGCTTATTGGCACGACTGTTGACAGCTGAACAAAAGGCAGGAATAGGAAATGATGGCAAATCTGTTATCTGCTACCTGCTTTTCATTCACTCTCCATTAGGCATTTTTCTGTCTGTCTCTCAGTAATTTTCTGCCTGGATCTGCTCTTCCAGATGGCCTAAATAAACGCTCACTATAGGCTTGTATCTGCGTATGTGTAAACTAAAAAAAAACAGCCCACAGACGATTACGACCACATGCATGTCAAAATTGCAATTACTATGGCAGTTGTCAGTGATATTAGGGGACAGCAAGTGAACCGAGGAATGCCTAATTGCAGTGACTTTGACAAAGGCCAAATATGTTGAATAGTACAGATGTTAGTGGGGTTTTCGTTCGCTGCGGTGGTCAGTTTATTTCAGTCCTTGATGAGTCAGAACAGGTTTGAGGCAAAAGTGGGACTGCTACAATTATAGCCATTAGGTAGTTGTAATATTATGGCTCATGGTGCACTAAAAACAACAAAATAATGAATAAAATAAAAATTAAAGGGCACATATTGCTCACTTGCATATTTGTTTTTGGTCTGTTTAAGTATCTCATTTGCCTTTATTATATGATCTAATGTTGTTGCTATTTTGGTCTTTTCAGACTCTGCTATTGTCAACGGTGTGTACTGGTCAGAAGCCTTAAATAAAGTGTTTGTGGATAACTTTGAGAGAGACCCATCACTCATATGGCAGTACTTTGGCAGCGCAAAAGGCTTTTTCAGACAGTACCCAGGTAAGTGTATGTCTGTGTGTTTTGTGTGTGTTTGTGTACGTCCGTAGGAGTGTATCAAATAGTGTCAGTTTGTATCTTTCTAATTAAGTTGCTGTCTCCCTGAAGCGTATAGAGGGGAGTGTGGGAGTGTTCGGTGATTGTCAGACAGAGACTAGAGGCCAGTTTTCTTGGGGAGGAGGGTGAAGTATAGAGATCGGCGAGTGTGAATGTGGAGATAAGATAAAGGGTGAAGAAGGTAAATTCAACAAGCACAGAATGTGTATTGTAAAGAGCAGTCCATTAAATTTTGCAGCGTAGCTCAATATTGTGTGTGACAATGTGAAATAGATCTATATCTATACCAATTTTTAGACCTCCGAACCTTATGACCATAACATCCCACGTTCTAAAAGTATTCCTGTTTAAACAGGCCAGAGTCAAAGCCTTTTGTGTAATAAAAAGCTGTTTTTCCATTCTCAAAGCTATGTAAGTTGGTGTGTACTTAAAGGTATGATATGCAGGATTCTCATTAAATGAAGAATCCTCATATTTTATTCTACTCCTATGACCCTCCAGAATAATGATGAGTAGAGAGATCTGTAATGTGCTGTACCCTGTCTGTATTGTGCCACTTTCCTCCTTTGTTTACATGGGAGTGAAGTTTTTGAGTTTTTAGCTCTCAATCAATCACAACTCACACAAGTAAATTCAGTAGTATGTAATATACTATATAGTACTATATACTAACAATATATAATGTTTGAAACAACCGTTAATCATTTTTCGGTCACTGCTGATTAATTCTTTAACATACAAAGATATTTTTTTCTTAATGCAGAAATATAAAACTATATCAATCAGGCACACACTTGAAATTGCTATAGCTTTATTTCAAATGAACATATTCTCAGAAATTGTATCTGTGACTCTATAAGGCATCAAATGGAAGCCAGATGAACATGGGGTAATTGCTTTTGACTGTCGTAACCGGAAGTGGTACATCCAGGCTGCTACCTCTCCAAAGGACGTTGTCATCTTGGTGGATGTTAGTGGCAGCATGAAAGGCCTCAGACTTACCATCGCCAAACAGACGGTCTCCTCCATACTGGATACTCTGGGGGATGATGACTTCTTTAACATTATTGCTGTAAGTATAAGCTAAATGTCCATAATTAGAAGATGTCTGCATAAGCTTTATATATTTTAGTCTCACAAAAATACAGATCAGAGGAAATGCTGGCACAAATCAGCTTTCTCCTCTGTCACAGTCACAACCAATTAGCACAGAGCTGAATGAAGATTTGAATTGCAAAAGAGACAGTTGTGATTGGATCCTGCCTCCGGCACACAAGCCATTGTTATCACATCTCATCCTGATGAAACTCTCAGCATGTTTGTGTGTGTCACCATGCACATGGTGTATGTGTTGGTGTTTTACATCAGAACGTCTCAGTCGCACTGCCAGCCTCTGCTCATTATCATTTGAAATCTTAATCATATTATTTTGAAATGTATTCTTTTAAGAATGCAGAAAAATAGGATTTCAGCAACAAGAAAGGCTATTGTTTCTTTGAACCACTCTGAAAAGGGTCCATTGTTTAGACTAATCTGCTCATCCTTTTCTCTTTCCTTGAGTAATTCATTGTGACACTTTTTAGAAAATACTTTTGATGCACTTTTTTACAGGAACAGTTGTTAAATATTGGGAGTGATGTAACTAAAATAATACAAAAAATTACACCGTAAAAGAGTTAAAACTGTGTAAATCAGAAAAATACAAAAATAGTTGCATAAATAAGCAACAAGCTGCTGCCTTTGAAAAAACACACATCTATTTCCACAGACTTTGAAGTCTAATTCACACTCTTGCGTTAAATGGTCTGTTTTATCACGGTGCGGCAGGCAACGGGTGCATTGTGTACAGCACCCAGTCTGTTTGTATCTTGGAGCTTTTCATAACGTTGGGTGAAGTTTCTACAATCTTTTTTTAAACATTCAAAAGAATGCATTTTAATTTGGCTGATTATTTATATGTTCTGCTTTTATTCTGCAGTACAATGAGGAGCTGCATTATGTGGAGCCCTGTTTAAATGGAACCCTGGTCCAGGCAGACATTACCAACAAAGATGTGAGTGTTTTCATGACTTGGTCACAGTTTTATCCAACTTTAATATTGATGGAAGGTAAATTACTATGTGTTAAATGATTGTCCAGCCTGGATAACTATACATTTTATATTACTTTATACTGTATATCATCTATTCAGTAAAGCAAGATGTGCACAATTTATGTAATAGCTGTCTTTCCATTTTCATTTTGGACTAATGTATATTGTCAACAATCCAAAGATGCTCAGCTAATTAATGGAGTTACATATTCAAGACCAAATTCATTTGGTTTAAGTTAAAACTAAATGACAGCTGCTTGCTTTACATGAAGGACTTTGTATTCTTCACGTCTATGTTCTGTTCAAGAGTGTACACCCCTGTGTACCTCTTGGGATTTGGTTTTAGTTATATTGTGTTTATTTAGTGTAAACTAATGCATATGGATTAGAGTGATGGGTTTAATTCCAGATGGTAGTTTACTGTACTGTGTGACTCAGCCAAGAGGCAACAGTCTGCACTTTTAGATAAGGCTAATGTCTTTCCTTGAGCTGGTGGCTAAAAGGGACTGTCATGCCCAAGTCTGCAACTGAAGCTGGGTCATTATAACCTGTTGTCAAGCATTCATGAGATTACCTGTGTGTATTAACATAAAAATATCCCAGTTTGTCTAATTTAAATTGCTAAAAGGTCAAAATCATATTGGCTGAAATATCTCCAGGTAGAGCACATGGCACACAAACGAAGGGCCTGTGTTCGATTCCCAGCTTCCTCCACTTCCTTTCTAGAAAAATAATATAATGTAAAAATACTTATTGGGTTGCACATATTGTATCAATCCAAGCAATTAATTTTACAATGTATAATTAGGACATTAGGTTTTAAGTTAGTCTAATCTACATAGTAATACCTGCAACCCATGGAGATTGTTTTTTGTCATACCAATGTCTAAGATTTTTTTTTTTGACAAACACAGTATATAAACAAAACGGATACAGACATGTGACAACAACAAAATAGATAAGGATAATAGAAATTTCATCCTGCATTCTGACTGCTTGTGTTTTGCCTCCAAATAATGAGACACACAGCAGCAGATGAAAGGTTGCTGACAACATTAAACTCATTATTAATTGCCGGAGGTAATTTACCCTCTGTGGCAAAATGACCCCTGTGAACACATACACATGCACAGAGGAAGACGGGAGCATTTCCTTCTTTCATCCCTTTGATGTAACATTTCCTGTAACAATAATAGGACAATTTGCAGCAAGCGGTAGCCCAGGTCCATTAGACGATTGATGCCATCACACAAATAGAGTTTGACTCAGTGAAATATTCTCTGTTGAAATTATATCCACATTGTTGTTTTTTCTGTCTTTATCTTATCTTTAGCCTTTTTATTTCTATAAGGGGGTTATGACGCTGGTCTTAATCTTCCTCTGCCTACTTGTCATCTCTGACTTCATTTCTTAGCATTTCCGGGAGCACCTGGACAAGCTGTTTGCTCAAGGCATTGGCATGTTAGATGTTGCTTTGACAGAGGCCTTCAATCTTCTCAGTGACGTAAGTAATACGTATCTTCTAATGCACTCTCCTGGAAAGACACTTAAATAGACTAAAATACATCCGCAAACACACACATTTGGTAATATAAAAAAGTGTATCATGCACAACGGTAATTAGTGTGGCATAATGAATGCATAAATCAACAGAATCCTGTGAAAATCGAGTAAACAAGGCACTTAGTGACTCAGGCTACTTGATTTGACATTGGCTCATTTTGAACAAGCAATTTATCAAAGGCAAATACACACTGGTATGCTGCTACATTTCGGTTTTGCATGGTGCACATGTAGACTAGTTAGATGTAATTCTTGAAAACAACAGTTTGGATAAATATTTACATAAAACAAGAGTTAAATATTATTTTTCACCTATCAGCATTATCTCTGTCTCTTTGTCTGTGTAGTTCAACGAAACTGGGAGAGGAAGTGTGTGTAGCCAAGCCATTATGTTAGTGACAGATGGAGCAGTGGACACATATGATGCCATCTTTGCCAAATACAACTGGCCAGACAGAAAGGTAGTGTATTAAAACACATTTTTTTCCTGAATCTGGGGTCAGTGGTGTTCTATACTGGCTCATTATTTTGCAGATGCAGAAGTAAGAAAGACATGCTTCTGCTGTTTTGTAAGCACCATGAATACACATTTCAGCAATACAGCAATATGAAATAGAAAACACAGAAGACTAATCAGTGTTTTCTTTATGGATGCAATGCTTCTGTCACAGGTTTTACCACATAGTATTTGGCCAAGCAGTATTGAGTGGACTGACTTAGGATGCCATCCTTTTACAGGGCACTAAAACACACTTAAATATGGTCCTGTCTCAGAGGACTGAGCTGTCTAGGTGCTGTCCTGTGAGGTAATTGTGGTGCTCTTCTGACAGGCCATAAAGGGAAGCAGGAGGAGAAAGGCAGAAAGAAGCCATAGAGGGGAAGAAACAGGGTTATTCTTAGGTCATTTTGTGTGAAAGAAAGCCTTCGGGGTCTTCACCTCTAAAAGGGTGAGGAAAGAAATTACACACCGAACACTGAATATATGCACAGCTTACCCAACAGAATGTGACTGTAAGAGTTTGTGGCCTAAGGTTAGTCTGTTAACAGCTTCTACTACAAATGATCTTACAGAGAAGGTGAATACTGGCAGGTGCTGCAGATTTAGCCACCAATAGAAATGTAACATTAAAGGTGGCTATTTATCACTAATGCTGTACTGTTTATATGTCATGCATCTCTGGCATCATTCTTGTGCCTGCGCCCCCCTCCCAACACCACATCTTACTCGTGCCTCAAGGCTGAACAGCAGTGAGCAAAGAGGGGACAACACTGTGAGATAGTTCCATTTGGAAGAAACCCTGCTGATAATAGAAGTCTTCAGTCTCTGCCACACTCTTCGTCTCCCGATGTCGATGCTTTTTAATGGCTCTTCTGCTTTACCTTGTTTTAGTGTCACACTGAATATGGACCAAAAAAAATCAGTGACGAAGTTCCCCATGCATAATTAGTGAAAGAGAACATTTTGAACTAAAAGTCATTTTCTATGTAATTAATAATAACAGAGCTATTTGTGGAAAAAACATTTTATATCCACAGATTAAAGGCAGAGTCAATGAATTAAATTAATAATTGTTTTTTTGTAGATAGTAAATAGTCAATGTACAAGTCAGTCAATGCTGTAAAATGAGACACTGTCTATAGAGACTTTCTCTGAGAAAGGGACTTTGGAGAAATATGAAATGAGACCAAAAATCTCATATAGAGAAATGTGAGTATCACAAGGAACTATATGTTCTGTTGAGGTTAGAGATCAGTTCAAATCCAAATCTGATATTTCAGACACAAACTCATCCATACTTAGAGCTGGCTTGACCTGTGTTGGATTGAGCAGACATCCATCCACATGAGCCTCTACCCAGTATGCAGCCTGTTTACATCTGAGTGTATTTTGGTGGAAGCTATTAATTATTATCTGTGCCATAAGCTTAAAACCACTAGATTTTTTTGTCTTTCATGAACACTCATCAATTACCAATCTGTATTTTGCTGTAAATGTTACCATTTTGTTTCAGTTTGACCTGTAATTTGACTAGCAGTTTGAAATGTATTTCACACAATGAGAACAATACACTCTCTCACATGTTGTAGTGATGAGCATATTGACTGTGTTTTTCTGCCACTCTGGTAATGTACAAATGTCTGAGGTTTGTATGAATGGAGATAATTATAGTGTAGAGATGATCGCTGCTTAAAAATGACAGTTTGATAAGTGTACTTACTCACTGTGAAGCTCGTTTAAGTTGACAATAGCCAACAATATCTATGACAGAAAATGAGAGGCTAGGATTAGCTGTTGGTGATTTATATTGTATATTTGTCAGCAAAACATGTTGCATTCTATATTGGATTTATGGCAGTGATTATAATGAAAACAATTTGAGTTCATAATGGAAGGCTGTGATATCTTCACAATTACCAGGCCCATTATCATCAGAAAAAAGGGACATAAACTTCCACAAACAACTGCAAGAAACAAGCCACACACATACAAATGTACAGACACATGCTGTCAGAGCGCAGGGACGCAGTGAAAAATGGAGGCATGGAAGCTATGGCAGCTGTGCCCCCAGAGGCTTACATCTGGTCCAATCTGGCAACCTGCTCCTCACACACAAGCACTCACCTGCCAACTGCACCTGCTGTTAAAGCCAACTAAACACTGCAGGGCAAAATGGCTTCGGCAGCAAAGAGTTTAGGAGGATTCTACACTGAAGACAGAGGTGGTGTTTTCTTGCCTTGCCATTTATTATAATCAGTGATTATTTCATCATATTGTTAAACCTCTATTTGTTAATGACTTGTTTGGGATTAGTTGAAAAACCATTTAAACTATTCAAAATTCTCATAAAATCTTACAAAGTTAAAACTTTTAATGGTCTATAATTGCCTGTATTTAATAAAGAGAAAGAAGCAGCTAATCACCAGCTGATAAAGAGTCTGAAGCCTGCCTTTGACAGTGTTATCTGCTATATGGTGGTGTGGTGGGCCCTAACCAAATGTGATTAAAATGACTGACGGGAGCTATCTGCCTTTCCTCTGCAGGTCCGCATATTCCCATACCTGATTGGTCGAGAGTCTGCCTTTGCAGATAATCTGAAATGGATGGCATGTGCTAACAAAGGTGGGATCTTACAACTTATGCATGGAGCACTGCACTATTTCTCTGTTTAATCTTTATTTCTGGTATAAAGTTCCTACATGTAGTAGTTTGGTTGGTTGGCTGGCACTGAAAATGTGTGTTCATGATGATGCAAAGACATGTGTTTGTCTGTGGATCATCAGTTTTAGCACATAGAGGTGACAGTAGGCAGCTGGTTCCAGTTGCACAGGCCAGATATGTCACATTGCATTTCTTCCAAACCTTAGCCAGTGGTATCTCAGTTTTACACCACTTTCCATCCTCTAAATGTATAGTTATGGCTGTCTCTGTGTATGGAGCATTTTTATTTAGCAGTGGTTGGCAGCAGAGGCAGTCTGGCTCCAATTTCTTAGGCTGTTATAGATAAGACAGGTGAATCACAGGTCATACAAAGGTGTATGTGTATCTACATTTGTGTATGTGTAGATAAGAAGAGACCACTTTGTTTTAGATGTCAATGGTGATGGATTTTATTCGAGTTATAGCCTCCTCATCAGCCTCTCTCACCAACCTTTTCTTGTCTGCTTACTTCTATCAACTGAAAAACACAATATACGTATGTATGTATAACAGCAGGATAATTACCTACACATTAGACTTGTTTAACTTGCATGCTTTAAAACCCTTCTTTTAATAACAAGGTTTTAATCAGTAAACAGATTTCTTTTTACATTTTGTAAAAAGGATTTTAACTTCCACACTTATTTGAATAGATTTATTACACATTAGTGCTCTGACTTCTGTCTCAATGGCAGCAACTCTTGAAATTGGGCTTCATGGTGAGGGATTTCAAATCAGATGAGCAGCATTTACAAAGGTGCTTAAATCCTGGATTGCATGCACCGGTTACATTGGCCTCATCTGTTATTTTTGTGGATCAGGTCATGCATTTAGACTTCCTCACTCAAGGTCCTTTTAAAATGTATTACCTGTCATGTTATGACCAGACTGCAGCGTTGTCCTGCTCAGTATGTACAACAGGTGTGCAGTGTCACCAAAAGCAGGTAGCACTCATTTTTTTCTCATCCCGACCCATCTCACCGTACCAAGCTGGAAGGACGCCCTCAGCCT
Organism: Rhyacichthys aspro; assembly: GCA_036850595.1. Classification (NCBI taxonomy): domain Eukaryota; kingdom Metazoa; phylum Chordata; class Actinopteri; order Gobiiformes; family Rhyacichthyidae; genus Rhyacichthys; species Rhyacichthys aspro. The sequence goes on along the minus strand of CM072154.1, from coordinate 15,246,387 downwards.
TCTAGAGCAGCAGTGATTCTTCACTCATGTCTGTGATGAACGATGCACTCACACCAAAGCTGCTTGCTTTGTTTGTGGTACATGTTGGTGTGTGATGTCATTGTAGTGTCTGTGAGAATAATGGTCTCATTCATATTCTTTTATGGATGAAAGAAGGCATCTGTAAAGGTTCACTTCCAGGTCAAGTTTAAAGTCAGGTTCATTGTTGTTGCAGTAAACATGTGGTAAATTCTCCAAGTGTACTGCTTTAAGACATTTTAGTTAAAGACACTGAGTTACAATGGTCACAGAGTTTAAAAAAATGATGCCTAGAGATATATATTGTTATGGTTGATTTAGCACCCCGTATATCTTTGCGTCATGTCTAGACTCATCTGGATCTGTCTCTGTTCTCCTTGTTGGAGTAAAGGTCATTGCAAGGAATGATGACCCTGAAATCTATTTCCTCCGGCTTTGATTTTCTCCTTGACTGCCTTGCAGTGATGGAGGCAGTTTGCTGTTTTTATGGATGGCTGGAAAAATGTGGTGGTCTCTCACTTTTCCCACTTTCTATGTCACTTCATGTCCTCTCACTCTTCCCTCAGTTTTAATGTTATTCTTCCTCCTCCTGCTGAGATAACAGTATATCCCCTTCATTCACAGGCACATTAGCATGATAATAACGGCATTACCATCATCGGTAATGGCATCACATTTGGTTTAACTCAGTTTTTTTCCATTACATTTACATACCACTTGGCCATTCACAAACCCATGCTGGTTTGCTCTCACTTGTACATCACTGCAGGGAATTCTTTTGCTATTACTCATGCATGTATCCAGGTTTCTGTCTGCTTCATCAAGCAAATGTCTCCTGCCTACCCGCTCCTTTACCTGTTGTAGTTTCTATGCTTTGATTCTAAGGGAAGTACAATTGGAGTGACAGCTTGGGAAAAATACTGGTTTCATATTTTGATTTTACAATATGAAACTTGAAATAACTTAATTCCTGGTTGAATTCTTTGGTCAGAACGAGTTGAAAGAAAAGCTCAAACATTTAGTTGTATTTTTTGATTGAATTACTTTTCTTTTTCACCCAACAGGCTACTTCACACAAATCTCCACATTAGCTGATGTCCAAGAGAATGTGATGGAGTATCTCCATGTCCTAAGTCGCCCCAAGGTGATCGACCGCGAGCATGACACAGTTTGGACTGAGGCCTACATTGATAGTACTGTGAGTGGACACCGATCTCCCATCTCTCACATGGTACAGGATTTCATTTGTTACAGCCATTATCACACATACATGTTTTGAATAAATGACTAAGTCTAAACAGGCCACAGCAGAAATCTTAATTATATCTTTTGTTTTACTGAAGATATCTATCAGTCTCACTTCTTATTAGTATCTAGGTTGCATGACCAGTCTCATCAGAAATATAAACATCATCAGTGTTGCAGGATACACAAACTAGACAGCAAGTCCTGAGGGGGAAAAAATAAATACATATTATAGCATTAGTGCATTTGCCCAGTTGTTGAATTGAAAGAAGTGGCAATAAAACGCAAGCAGAAGGCTGACAATGTGTATCATTTAATTATCTTGCAATGTGAATGTGTGAAAGTGAGTGTGTACCAGATGGGACCATTAAGTCAATGAGCCACTTGTGTGTGTTTTGGACTTGTGTTGCATGGGTGCAAACATACTGTGTCACACTGGTAAGTTCAACTCATTTTTCTCAATCTCAGCTCTTGCCCCATTCCATTACAGCAAAACACAAAGCAAAATGTAAAGTATATTTTTGTGTTGCTTGTTAAAACGTTCCAAGTATAACATTGACTGCAAACCTTATTTACAGGATCCTTTGTATTTATTCACTGGCAACAGCCATTTCTGATTTTGTTTGGCCATGGAAAGTAAAGTGCAGACATTTTTCCCAGCTGATTCTCAGTAGATTGAGAGGAAGAGCTTCACAAATGTGAGGTGACAAAAGCAAGTGCCTATAAGCAGACAACCCCACTGGCTCTAAACATGACATGAAAATTAAGGCAACCATCTATATACGTATTTTTTACTATTTCCTTTCTTTACTCTTTTCCCTATCATTAAATTATATGCACTTGCTTGGGAACCATCACTAACATAACACAACAGGTCTTTTTTTTTTTTATCTTTCGCCACACTCACTGGTTTTATAGTTGCCATCAAAGTTAATCGTTCACTCAGTACACTGCTTCCATTCCCATATTGACCCCCTCTCTTCTTTTAATGTGCTCTCTTTAGCTTCCCCAAGCACAAAAGGTAAAAGTTCTTGTGAGGTTATGGTTGTTATGTGCTGTGTCCGGGGCTTGGAGCGTGTTCGTGTGCATGTGTGTTTTAGTGTTCTCTCGTGATGAAGGCATAATTGGGTGAACTAACCCCCATACTGACCCATGGCATTTTGTTTTGTTTGACTGCGCCGTACGCCAGTCCGATTCAAGCCATGCATCGTGGTCGTTGTGGCTTTAGTTTATTGCTCTCTTCTGCACGCCTGTTTCCAAACACATCCAGTCACACTCATTCATCAGTGGTGATGTGTCGGCTGTGCTTTGCCAGTAACTCTAGAGCTGGCACCAAGTGTGTAAACGTGGGGTTATTTTTGCCCCTTTGCCTGTGTGAAAGCAAGACTGTCTGTGTTTTTGTTGTGTCAAAAATGTTGGGTAAAAATGTAATAGCATATAATAATGTAGGTGGGTTTTTTAATTGTAATTTTTATTGTTTTTGCTATTTTATTTGGGAGTTTTATGAAATTTACGTGGGTCGGGATAAGCAGCTCTATGATCATAACAACGATGAGTTCTTTGGCCTAGTATCACTCCGAGCTGAGCACAGAGCCGTCCCATTATGCTACTGAGAAGCCATATGTCTCACAGTATAACTGATGCTGTGATAGAGACGAGCTGATTGAAATTAAAATCATCACAGTTATCAAACATGGTAATGGAGATTAGGGAGGGCTTTCCTCATATATACTCAGGCGATCTGAAAATGCAGTCTCAGAGATATACCCACATTGATTATAAATTGTCTTAAAATGGATAGCGTTCGGAAAGTGAGCATCTGGAACTTGTGTTAGCAGCTGATGTGTCTCCTATTTCCAAGTGGTCCCTACATCATGTTTTGCTGCTAAAAACACCTCATTTTTATCCTCTTTCTTTTTTTGCGTCCTCTTGTCGTGCACCTAGAACAGCCCCAACCCGCTGCACCCTATCCTTTGGCTCACCAGCTTCATCCATCATCCTCTGGCTCATTTGGCTTTGTTTCCCACTCTGTCGGATAAACTGACACTGGAGCTCAGGGATGATGGGAGGCGGGAGGGAATGGGGGTGTCAAGTGGGGGAGTATTTGAAGGAGGGGAAGATGCTGAGAATGAGAGTTAAGCTGACTTGAAGAGAAGGAATTGTGACAAAAGTTCATAAAGGAATAATGCTGATGCTGTGTTCAAAGAGAAATATTAATACTTGTAAAGCATAAAGGCGGAACAGGAACAAGAAATCTAGATGTGGTTGATTAGCTCTTGAGTGAAGCTGTTCAGAATAGCATAAAGGTTGAAAAAATAGCAATAGCACTTTAAAATGATTGCTATAAAGTAGTCTGAAAACACCTGTGCTGCAAAAAGTAATTGTTGGATCTGGGTCCAATGTTTGTTTTTTTTTACTTTCCCCTCTGGAGGATTTGACTCTGGAGGGTACACACATCATCATTAACTTGGTCTCCAAGGAGATGAGGGTCACCTCGCACTGGTGTACACTATTTGTCATAGCAACCTAGAATAGGAGGTGTCTGTCCTAAGTCAGGGGTTTTGTACCGAGAAGCCCTTTAATGCATTGTATAATCTTTGTGTTCCTCTTTTATTGTCGTTTTATTTATTTCTTTACATGATTTTGTTCCCCTTTAATGATTTTTGTTCTTCTTTAACGTTGTTTTCTTTAGATTTTATTCTTCTTTAATGTCTCCTTGTAAAAAAAATCAAATTTCCTCTTGTATAAACTAAAAAAGAAGCATTTTTCCATTGCCACATGGCCTATTTTGCAAGTGCAGTGCATTTTGAACGGATTGGATTGGAAAGTGTGTGGGATCCATCCTTGGGTGTGTTTGGGTGTTTGGAAAGGCTCTAAGGGGACTGATGTGTAAGGATGTGCACTGCATTAAAACGCAGTGGGGTTCTGTTCTGACCCACAGCAGGTGGAATAGACTTACACCTCATTTGCTCTGACTGACACAGATAAAGACACAGAGGAGGTAATTATGCAGATCCAGACCAAATGTGTGTTAAGTCCTGACCTTGCACTGCAGGTTCACGGGTTACGTGTGATAAGTCAAACTCCAGATGCGAACGTCCCCTCGGGGAGCTGAAGCACGGTCATGTTGGACGACTTTCACTTAGGGTTCAAGGAATCACTACTCACATCCTTTTCTGGTTTAGGATAATGAAGCACAAGTTTAAAGGTTTTTTTTTTTTTTCTCCCGTGGGTAGGGCACATGAGGAACCTTCTTAGCAGTGCACTCTTGCTCACTATAAGCTTTTGATATCTGCTTAATTACAGTAGGTTGGTCAAAAGAGCTGAGCCAGAATGTATAGCTTACTCGCTGTGTGTTATTTCAAAGAGAATATATTTGATGGGACTGGGACACATATTAACTGTCAGTCCATACATTTACAGACTGGTGATATATGATCCTATACACCAGAGGGTGGAAATAGAATGTGTATTTTTAGTCGAGGCATAGCTTGTTTCTGCTGTCCTTTGATCGATCCCAATCTCCAACAGCAAGCTGTCCATTGTTACATTATCGTAGCTGTGTTTAGGGCTGCTCTGTTTTCTCTCTTTGATGTCCAATATTGCGTTGTCTTGGATTGCTATTACCAGCTCTTTGAGACCAGGTCACTGCCTCCCCTCTTTCTCAATATCTGAGGGAGACAGAGAGGATGCTTGCAGTGTCCTGTCATTACAGTAAATTATTGTAGTAAAGGCACAAGAGGGGACAGAAACAGTGGTTGAGGATTTGGTTGAATGCTGTACTTGTTCACAATGGAAACAATGCCATTTTGGCCACTTCATAACATAGTAATTACAGAACTTTAACAAATCAGACTGACATTTAGACAGATCTGATAGCACATGGGTAGAAAAGAACTTGACACTTTTTGCCGAGTACCTAGTCTCTTCATAACAGCTTTCATTTCTAATGGATAGCAGCTTCAGTTGCAGACAGCCGCAGCAAAGATAAATATCATAATTATTCCAGCGCTCTTTAGGGAGGGAAGATACCCAGATCCAACCTAGAAGCTCTGCCTTTGGATGAGTATAGTCTGCAGGAGATCAAAAGAAGCCCGTGATTGAACACATTTTAAGGCAAATAATAAACATGAATAAAACATCTTGTGGAAGTTTTGCAGCTCCCCAAAGAAGATACTCTTGTCTAGATCTGCTGTAGAATTACTGTCAAGCTTGTTTTAGGAATATATTAGTAGTAGTATAGTTCTGTGTATGATTTACCATAAACACAATGATGAACAAATGATACTGTGAGTGCAGTGTAATTTCTGTTTTTCTTTCTGTTTACTCCACTCTGTATTTTTATTTTTTTTTATGTCACTTAGTTGGAAGATGGTCAGGGTCCAGTTCTGATGACCACTGTGGCAATGCCAGTGTTCAGCACCAAGAATGAAACAGTAAGCGCACTTGCAGAGTCATCAACACATTTCCAAAAGTTATTCTGAAATTCTTATCATAAAAAGAAGTACTAACTGAATACAAAGTAAAAATCGTTTTTGTAGCAGATCTGTGAAAGACTGTGTGTATTTAAGTAACTTTTCAACACTAAATATTGCATATGTGTGTGTGCTTACAGAGAAACCGAGGCATCCTGCTTGGTGTTGTAGGGACAGACGTCCCTGTCTCTGAGCTGCTCAAGACCATTCCCAAATACAAGGTACTTACTTTCTTATGTAACACATTATTATTACATTGTGCCTGGATGCCTTATTTAATCACGTATTTTAACTGCATAGAAGTCTTTCCCCACATCTTAAACTGGTTAAAACAGTTTTACTACTTGATGACAGGAATATAGGGTGTACAGACTAAAATTATTTTTACAAACACTATGTATTATCCCATGATGAAGAAGACTTGCTGTAGATCAACTGCATTTGAAAAAGAGTTTTGTAACAAATCCAATAACAAAGAATGATGTTTGCAGAAGGATTATATTATATAAAGGTTATTAAGGGGTTGCATAAAGGCAAAAATCAAGTCTTCAATAATGTGCATATTTTTAAATGTATGCCTGGAATATAAGAACAAGATAAACAAGATATTTTTTTCCTGCAACCAAAAAATATCATATTACCACGATTAAAAACAAATATTTAAATCATAAGATGTAAAAATTGTGCTGTTGATGATTAAAAAATACTGGCCAGGTTATTGCAAGAAAAAAAGATTTAGCAGAACAATACAACGACCTTCATTAGCCAAGATTTAGAATTATATGCATATTTCTAATGTAATCATATGTGTGACTGTGTTTCAGCTGGGTATCCATGGCTATGCTTTTGCAATCACCAACAATGGCTACATCCTCACCCACCCAGACCTACGGCCACTTGTGAGTTTTGCCTCCCCCACCTCACGTTCAAAAAATTATGGCTGAATATGAAACATCATTATCTTAACAATCTCTTGAGGCATAGAGTTCCCAGTAAAATGTATTTATGTATTTTTATTTTAGAGTCTGTGTCACTTATCACTTATTTTGATTTCTATTACAAGCGTGTTTGGGAGGTAGTGCAGTGGTATGTAGAAGTGTTCCTGGACACCGCTGCGCTGTGAATAGACACAGATACAACCAATGAATAGCTGTGATTAACTCCATTGTACTCAGTCAGTTCTCTCACAGGAGGATGAAGGGGAGCGAAGGATGGATAAAAGGAGGGAGGGGGTACACTTAGCAGAGCGATGAACCTGTTTAATGTTAGGTGACAGGTGACAAAGCAAGCTGCGACAGAGCATATAAACACAGATGCATAATGTGTAGAGATGGGATGAGGCAAGAAAAAGATCACACAGTGAGAGGCAAGACAGACTGACAGTCAGATGTTTAACAGTGGTCTAATTACAGATGCTAATGAACAGTGTTTAGCTGCTAACGACAACTGGGAGGCTGTCCTTAATGGCAGAGGAATGGCGATGAGGTCATGCGAGTACACAAATTTAAGAGACACTAAAAGCAGTAATATACTTTACTAACGCAATGGTACCAATAAAGAATATGGCTAAACGTGGGTCTCTACAATTTCCTCTTAGACTGGTAATTTAGTTTTCTACACAAATACTGCAATTGAGAACAGTTTGTATATGGGGCTTTCCACACTGCTGCATTTTCATGTTGTTTCCATACTACTTGTCATCTTAGTATAACTAAAACAGCTTGCATAAATGCAACATTAGGTCTTCTCTTTTACACATTATGAACATATTGTACCTAAGTGATTTTCTCTAACTTTACTTATATGGACTTCCATTTTCAGTACGGGGATGGTAAGAAGCGCAGAAAGCCAAACTACAGCAGTGTGGATCTGTCTGAGGTAGAATGGGAGGATCAGGATGACACGGTGAGACCTGTGAAAATCAAAAATGAATATCCTCATACTGATGTTTTGGAATAAGAGCTTTGCTTTGTATCCGTGCATAGTTAAGAAATGCCATGGTCAACAGGAAGACAGGGACCTTCTCTATGGAAGTGACAAAGAGCATTGACAAAGGGGTGAGTTGTCAAAAATGCACACAAACACTTTGCTGATCGTCCCAAAAGGCGTGCAAGAGAAAATACTCAGCAGGGAGAATCTACTCTGCCAAGGGGTTGTTACACTTGGCACTGCGTTGTACTGGATTGACTTGGGGATTTTGTTTCTGATTTGGTTTGCAGTGCATGAATGGGTGTGCATCTGTCTGTGTGTGTTAGCCCCTTATCTCCCCCGCACACATGTTGCTGAATAAGAGAGAGAGACAGCAGTCCAGTGATTCTCTTTTACTGCTGTCTGTCTAAGAGAGAGAGAGAGAGAGAGAGAGAGAGAGAGAGAGAGAGAGAGAGAGAGAGAGAGAGAGAGAGAGAGAGAGAGAGAGAGAGAGAGAGAGAGGCATTCAGGTGTGCACCTTCATTTTCAAAGCTTCATAATAAGCATTACGTGTTAGCCTGATTATTAAGGTATGTAAATTGGGTATGTAAATGCATATGGATACAAAGATATTCACATAGACCTATACATTTTGAATCCCAAATTATAAGAACTATGAACTATCATAAAACAAAATGCATCATTCACTACGTTCCCTTACATGCTTTTCTCTTCTCCACTAGATGGAGCCACATAGTAGGAAATCACACGAACCCACTATTATCACTCAACAAACTTTTTGCATTTAACACCATAGAATTCTTTGTTCTGATTTCAGAAACGTGTATTGGTTTTGCATAATGACTACTACTACACAGACATCAAGGGGACTCCTTTCAGGTAAGAAGATTTTTTTGCAGAAGCTTTAGTATCCTTTATTATTTAACAATAAAGAATTTGTGGTTTCAAAGTAAATATATATATGTGTCTAGTCTTGGAGTCGCTCTTTCCAGAGGGCATGGAAAGTTCTTTTTCAGAGGAAACGTCACCATTGAAGAAGGTAAGAACATTTCTGCCTATTATGTCCTCCTTTGATTGTTAAAACAATTTCTCCATTAACTGTTCTCACAGTCCTCGTGGAGCATCGCGTCATTTCAGTAATGTTCAAAGTCACTTTATATTACTCATGCAATTGTAAAGAGAAGCAGGATGTTTAGTACTGTTCCCTTACAGCAAGAAGGCAGCGAGGTTAATGGCTGCATGGTTTTCCTCAGGGTGCTCTGGTTTCCCCTAAATATACAATAGGTGCTTTTTGGAGCCAGGACTTAAAATAAGACATTAACAGTTTCAGCATAAATAACTTGTTAAATAGATACCCATTATAATAAAGAGGCGAATAATGACAGGAAAATAATTCCTACACTAGCAAATGACTAACACTAATGACATCTGATTAAGAATGGAAATGTGTTGTTTTAATCAAGAGTTATGCCCATCATCTACAAACAATATAGTATATCAAAGTTCATGTTACTCTTAATGAAGCTCCTCTTTATAGCTGTTTGATATAAACTCTGAGCCTTAGCTCTGTGGGTCTCTGTAATTGACTTGAATAAACACTTCCACTGTAGGCGTACCTGCTCATGTAACTCTGAGTTTATTTTATTTTTCTACTCTGCGTTATTACTAATGTAGTAATTAACTTTAAAACCACAATTAGACAGGAAGTTAAATATTTCTTCAGTGGCTTTGAGGCTGTCTGACAGTGTAATCTAACAGGCCTTTCCTGTGTAAGCACATGTCTTTGTGTCTATTTTCATGTCTAGCCTCATGTTAATATTCATGTGGGGGTCTCTGAGTGTCTGTCTGTGTGTTTCTTTAAGTATGTCCATCAGAGAGACCCCTCTAAGCATGACTTGGCTTTTCCTGATCTAATCAGACCTGCCACAACTGTTCAAAAAACACATTTTTCACCATGCCTCTGTGTTTAACTGTGTGTGCATGTGAGGTGTAGATGCGTACTACTATTATTATGAGTTCATCTTGAGTGCATAGTATGAGATATGTACAGTCAGATATGTTCTTTTTATACAGGCCTTCATGACTTGGAGCATCCTGATGTTGCATTGGCAGATGAATGGCAAGGATCAGTTCTGTTTTCTTCTTAATACAAACTTGATTGGAATAATGCTCGAAGTACTCCCTTATCAACCTTTGTTATGATTTACAGCAGTACTGTAACTATACAACAGTTTATGGATTTGTACAACTTTAACATGACTTCAATCTCAGCCTCAAGAAAACAAACTTAAAACAATTACTATAAAAGCTTTTTAAGCCAATGATAAAAAAAATTTAAAAAAATTGAGGTAAATTGAGAAAGCTTTTGTGTTCAATGTTATATTTGACTTATTGTGGACACAGTAGGGTTGTAACACATACTCTAGCTTGTATTTCAAAACTCTTGTGTTTATGATTGTATTTTTAATGGCATTAATTTGCATTGATTGTCTTGTTACAATAGGACATACTGCAACACAGATGAGCACCCAGACCACCGTTATCTGTCCCAAATAGAAGCAATCAAACTGTACCTCAGCGGACATGAACCGCAGCTAAAATGTTAGCCACTTTTTCCTTCGTTCGTAAACTATTTGGCCTGTGATGAAAGCCCGCTTAAAATTACTAACTAGTGTGTGCAATATCTTTTGGTTTGTTAGGTGACAAAGAGCTGATTCAGGAAGTCCTTTTTGATGCAGTTGTAACTGCCCCGCTGGAGGCCTACTGGACCAGCTTGGTCCTAAATAAGTCAGAGTATGTCCTCTATCATTTTTCTCTTTTTTAAAAAATTCAATCTAAATTCACTATAAAGATTTATATCCCAGTCAGTTAGGATTATCAAGTCATATCTTATGCATTTGACTCATTTTACAGAAATTCTGATAAAGGTGTGGAGATAGCGTACCTGGGCACGAGAACAGGCCTCTCTAGGATTAACCTGTTTGTGGTTCCTGACGAGCTAACAAACCAGTAAGCACTCGCATTCTTTCCTAATGTCTAATAATCTTTGGCTTGTATTATCACACTGCTTATCATTGGTATTTTCTTCTCTCACCACGAGTATCAACATTTGTGTTTCTTGTTTGCTTTAAGAGACTTCCTGACAGCTGAAGACAAAGAAGGGGTGTTTAATGCCGATCACTTTCCCCTCTGGTACAAGAGAGCTGCAGAACAAGTTCCCGGGACGTTTGTCTACTCTCTGCCTTTTAATACTGGTCAGTAGTTTAGAGTTATGGATAGATCTAATTTATAACAGAAATAGAAGTCACACTGTATCTTGTACAAATATTAAGCCTTCTGGACATTCCCTGTCTTTTTAATTCTGGGCTGTGTTTTTTTGTGGACAGCACTGAATGCTGTTGGTTGAAACAAAATACTTTCAAAAAGGTTCAGCCCTTATTATACTTACTTGGCGAGCACAAAGACAGGCATGCATTCACAAAAAAGAAGTGTACAAATGTTTCTCTTCCAAAGGAAAAGTGCGTAATAGTCTGTCCTTGGCCTCAGGCTTCCATTAGAGTCACTAACAAGTGATCTGAAAGCTTTTTATTTAAACACAGGACTTGGCTGTGATGCACTCTTTCTTACACAGATGTGAAGTACTTCTCTTTGGCATTTATGTTTCACCTTTGGTCAGTTCAAGTTAGTGCGTATAGAGCTCTGATCTAAACTTCTTGTGTGCTTAGGATCTGAGAACCAGAGCGTTGTACTGGCCAGCACTGCGATTCAGCTTCTGGATGAGAGGAAATCGCCTATAGCTGCGGGTAAGTGCCGACTCAAGTGGCTGTTTCCCTTTCTCACACGCACACTTCTTTACAATTACAACTGTCACAGTGGGCTCTGCAGACCACGTCTTTTCTTTCTGAGCAAACTGCCCACATGGAGCAACCTTTCACCAAATACAGTATTTATAGAGGCATATTAAAGACATTTTATTATTTCATTGTGGCCCCATATTAGTGACTCACAAACCCCACAGTGTCACACTCTATACACTCTATATCACAATGCTGTGCAATCACAACATTTTTATGTTAATATGTGTGTTGTGATGATTTTTTCCTTGTCACCATTATGCTGGTTATGGGAAACAGGAAGCAGGGAAAATATGATCAACTTTTGCCTTGCCATTGTCCACTCATATCTGGATACTGCTAGCTACTTAACAGGAAAACTGTTGCCTAAAAGAACATTTTTACTGTTTAGCCTGCTCTGTCCAAATGAGATCTAAACCGGGCTACTTTCTAGTAGTCTAGTAGGAAAATAGCTGGGGCATGCTGAAGGAAATCACATGGCATGTCATTTTTGTTAAACTAAGAGATTTTTAGAGGTTTAATATTGGTAATAATTATGCTAGATGGAAAGCAATAAAGTGTAGCACATTTTCTTTTGCATTAAAAGCATTTAAAAAGGATAGTTTAAGTAGCTTCTCCTGTAAACAGTGGAAGGTGATGCAAGTGGAGGAATTACTGAATACGTGGACGTATGAAAGGAGGAGAAGTGCTGGAAAAGAGAGAAGGAAAACCTTTGCTGGAAACAAGCAATAACATTGGAGATAAATTAAAAAGGCTTATTTATTTTGGACATGAAAGGGGTTCATTTTGTGTGCATGTTGCCTAGAGGAACCCTTTTCTATGGGAGTCTGCGCAGTGCCACAGTATGCACACAAATATGTATGCATTGTTGAGCTTTTCAGAAGAACATAAACACCCCACAGTTTACACCAGTCCACAGTGAAATATGATCCTGTTGACCTTTAAACCTTTTTTTAGGGTTACCTCCCTCCATGCAGCAATCCAAATCACTAATGGTTCAAAGGTTTCCTTAGAGCCCTACAGTCCTAATAGCTGCTGATGTACAGTAGCGCAGATCCTGCTCATCGGATCGGGGGATGTCTGTGTGGATGATTTTATATAAGACTCAGTTGGGAGCAGAGATGTAGGCTGAGGATGCAAATTTAGTGTGAGCTGGTTAGGTCCAGTTCTCACTGCCCTGCATTCCACTGAGCTGTAGACTTGTGAATGCACTAATACGCTAACTTAACAGGACAGGCTGATGACATCACATGCCACAGGCCCCGCAGACATTGTTTGAGTCACACAGCAACCCTGTGAAAACTACATGTATATGTATGCGGTCACGTGCCATGTGCAGCCCACTCTTGTAATAAACATATAGTTTGAGTCATGTGTAAGACTCAAAGCATATGTGGTAATTTATGACCATTCACATTTCACACCTAATGATCAATGTGTATTTATATACTGTTCTTAATAAGATGCCATACATGGTGAATCACATACAGTTAAAACTCAATAACGAGGCCTGCCTTTGTGAGTTTTGAATATATTTTGAATATAACAAAAATTAAGAGAAAATAAAATCAATTAATCATTTACAGCAATAGCATCGTAAAGATGTCTCATTTTAACAGTCCGTTACTTTCTACATGATGTAATGAATGATCATTATATTCTACAATGTTTTATTAAAAAAAAATGTGTGCCTGTTATTGTTGAATACAAGAAATTTAATTATCCTCCAACACAAATGTCACAGTGAAAGCCACACTCGTAACTGTCCCCAAAATAACAGCCTCTTGTTAATTGTATTAGGAGCATAGAAGAGTATTCTTGTGGCTTAACTTTAAATGGAAGCAAAACAAAACAAACATTTTTAAGCAAACTTGATACAATTATATTTATCATATAATAATTGCCCGGTTGAATGAATTTATGATTGTTGTATAAAATACAATTGACCATCATTCAAAATCACAAATCCCTGATTTACAAACTGCTTTAAAATATTATATCTTGTTTGTGGCACGAGTATGTAGCAGAATAATCTTTTTATCTAAAAGTTAAATAGAAGCCAAGTTCAGCTATCTCTTGTTCTCTATAAATTAGTTTCATTATTGCTTCAAATTTTCTCATTAAAAAATAGTTTCCATCAGATGCAAATATATATTTATATATGTGATATTTTAGGCACTGTCTTTTAAAACTCTAAACTTGGGCATACAAACACTCCAGCACAAATAATGTAAAGACACAAACACTCACACACTCTAGAAGTCCTAGAAGTCAACTTCCAGGACATAACTTCATTGACAGCTGCCTAAGTATTTTTTTGTTTTTTTCCTCAAAATCAATATGTAATACATTAAAAGACAACTCTGAAATGGACATTACTTACTAATGTACTTACATATACGTTTTTATAAATATATAAGAACAATTATCTTTGATATGCATGTCACAGGTAAAAATGGAATTGATACGCTTGTGTTTTCTCTGCCTGATATGGGTTGGGGGTGAACTAAATGCCCATGAGCCTGCCTGCTTTCTTGTGTGATTTGTTCACCTTTTATCCTTTATAACTCTGTGTGCCTGATAGTTTGTTTTTCCAGTCATCTCATCTTTTAGAGCTTGTCCTCCCACAAGTGCAGTTTAAATGTATTTCCATTGCTACTGGCTTCTTGCATCTTCACCATTTTGTTAAATGCAGGTCAGATACACAAGTAAATGTCTTTTCCTCATCCCCCAATTTATCACCTGTTCTTTGGCCTGTCCCTCAAATCTGTGTACAGTCAAAGTCCAGCTGACATCAAGCCTATTTTACTGAACTTAATTCAGGACCAACAGTAAGAGCAGCCAGGTCAAGTACAGGTGAGACAGGCAGTGAATAAAAGCTTTAGTGCATAGTTAGATATTAGTGGTTTTAGCTACCCAAGTCTCCGAGATGTCACACACATAGTAACTACTACTTCACTCACTCATTTGGTTGTTCTTCCAAACACACATGCATGAATACACTTATGGCCTCCGTAGATTTTTAGGTTAAAGGGTTCAAACCTGTTTTTAAAGTTTTGGGATTATGTTCTTAAGCAATAGCATTTTCCAGTGGTTCCTTTTCATCTGCTGTTGCATGATCTGCCCCCTGTGCTGCTGCCAACTCCTCATTCTTTTTGAGCTCTCGCTGATATTTGGCCATGATAGCAGCGTAGGCACAGCCGTATACTGCAGCGGCCAGCATCATGAGGCATACGATCCCACACACTACTCCAGTAATAATCACTGTAGCGATGGCATGGCGCAAGTTAACCGGACGCTGCTTCTGCTTTGCTTCACACTCTGGCATGTTCCCTCCTCCACCGCCACCAAAGCCTTCGCCCATGGGGACGTTGTGGGTGTGGCCAGAAGGGTGAACATGGTTGCCGTGGGTGTGGCCTCGGAGAAGCCTCTCAGACTCCAAGTGATGTATGTTTGCAAATAGGTAGTGGTAGCTTGTGGTCATGCAGGCATGGAAGAGCTGGTATGGGATTTTCTGCAAATCTCGGTCCCTCATTTCATCTGGTTGAAAGCAAAGCACCTCATCCACCACGCCACCTTGAGGGCAGAGTTGATAGTTTAAGACCAGAGTAGGAGCTACTAAGAAGTAGAAGAAGAATGTAGATGAATGGCTTAATACTTAAGGAAGAAGTGAAGTGAGTGAAGAAAATCTATTCTCAATCTGTGGCAAAGTAGAGAGACTGGAACACCCATTTTACTGACTCAACACTAGTGACTATGGCATGGCTTAGGTCTCAAAAGTGTATGACTTCAATATATGCTTATTGGCACATTATCTGCTATTAGCAGTGTAGAGTAGTGAGGTCACATTTATGAACTAGGATTTAGCAGTACTCTAGGATGTAATGGTGTACTGTAATAAGTGTTTTGTGTGATATGATCAAAGCTGTTTGATCCTAAATGTTGAGGAAAATATGGAGTGGAGACTCCATCAGCCACCCTCCATGTCCCATAAATCTCCCCCATTGTAAGTACTAATGCAGTGAGTACCCTGTCACATGTTCTCTCTGCCTCCCTGATTAACTAGTAGCTTTGCATTAGCCAGCCATCATTAGATCTGGCAGCATTGTTCTGTTTTGCAGTAATTAGAATTTTCAGCAGCTATGTCAAGCTAACACTGGCATGTGGGAGGGCAACCAACTGACTCTGAGCTTGTGAACCTAGCTTTCACTGAGCAGTAGGTTTTTTGTTATCTAATGCATGCTGGGGTTGGTCTAGCATAGAAAATAAAGTGGATGGGAATTTAACTCCTAATCCTTCCTTCACACTCGCTCGCAGTTTGAACTCACCAACAGAGTTGTATGAGCTTTAACTGAGTGCCAAGGATAGAGCATATACTTATGATTACACCCTTTTTCTTAAACCCACAGTAGTATTTAGGTCTTTAAATGTTATTAGAAGCAATGTTTATGATCGTATATATCATATGTATGATGATTAAAAAAAACACAGGTTAAATGTTGATTCACTCAAATATCCAATCACCATTTTAATCCAGTAAAACATTTTTTAGTCTAATATAATTTTAGCAACACAGATTAAAGCTGAACATTTGCATTAAAGGTCATCGTCAGTGCTGCAATTATCATGCATTTACTATAACTTTGAGCTACCTTGAGCTAATAGTTGTCTAACCTTTAAAGAGGTAGGCCTCGAGCCAGAGCTTGAGGCCTATGAGCTGGCAGTCACACCTCCAGGGGTTTCCTCGTAGTGTGAGACTGCCTAGATGGCTCAGACTCTCCAACAACGAACGGTCCAATCTGGTAAACCTGTTATAGGCGAGACCCAGGTTGCTTACGTTCCTCAGGCTATCCCCCATGGCCCCAGGCAAACCTCCCAAGCTGTTTGTATAGGAGACAGAAATTATTCCATTACAGCAGGTAGCATTTATTTTTTATAGTATGCCCTCAAGTTTGTTTCAGGCAAACCTGTTGTGTGAAAGATCAAGATGTGAAAGTGAGCGGACTGGTCCGAGCAGCCTCTTGTCCAGCTCCCTGAGCCCATTGTAAGCCAGGCTGAGGCGCTGCAGCGTCCTGAGACCCAAAAGAGCTGTCGGTGAAACTGTTGTTATCGAGTTATTAGACAGATCAAGGATACGGACGAGGGGGATATCCCGGAAAGCCATGGATCCCAACCCCCTGATGCGGTTGTCTTGGAGATAGAGTTCTTGTGTGTCCGGATGGAGCCGTCGAGGGATGTCATAGAGGCCTCGACCCCGGCAATCCACTACTTTGGTGTTGCTGTTGCAGGTGCATTCTTTTGGACAGGCGTGTGATAGAGTGAGGAGGAGGGGGAGGAGGGGACACACCAGCGCCACTGTAGAGAAAAGGGCCTGTTTTACTGAGGCAGATATTAAAACATGCACCACATTTATTCCATGACATTTAGAACTTTGCAAGTAATTTCATGTCTCATTTCCATTTATACACTATTTCTGTCTAATAAATGCCATTATGCTAACTCCTGCCTCCCACCCCATCCAACAGTGGTGACCCTAGAGAAAGACTGAAACCCCTCTACCCACTCTACACCCACACGCAAATCCATACACAGCAGATACTGGGTGTCTGATTCCCTTCGAGATGACTTCACATGTCCATTCCTTCTGGAACATTGCAGCAGTATTTATAGCATTGGCTGGACTAGCTTCAGGCTCAATGAAATGAAGCTCAGACCTAAGCTTGGCAATGACGCTAGCACTACACGCTGATATCCGACACGGATATGTGGGGTGCACCGTGT
Source organism: Rhyacichthys aspro (assembly GCA_036850595.1). Classification (NCBI taxonomy): domain Eukaryota; kingdom Metazoa; phylum Chordata; class Actinopteri; order Gobiiformes; family Rhyacichthyidae; genus Rhyacichthys; species Rhyacichthys aspro. The sequence goes on along the minus strand of CM072154.1, from coordinate 15,229,085 downwards.
TTACCTCCAGAAGAATAGAAGCTAAAATTGTCACAGTGCCGTCTGAATTGTTTAAATTCCATGGCTTTTAGATTTTTCCCTGATGAGTGACATTGTACTGTAATAATACATGGAATACAATTTAAAATCTTGTCTCTAAGGTCATTAACACAAAGGTCATATTGCACATTATCTGCATATGTTTTTAGGTCTATTGCGACTGGTAAACTTCCTGTCATTTCTGATTTACAGGTTTAAAAATAAGTATTCTCCCAGGTGTTGGCACAATGGCTCTGTTATTATGTTGCTTGCATAAATAGCAACCAAAAATATATATAAAAAAAGACTATTGCATGGCAGGCTTGAGATTAACACTGTTACAGTGTAAAGCCATGTGTTAATCATGCTCCTTGTTAGCAAAATGAGAATGCATGCAATCAAATGTGCACACATATGTGAGTTAAAAATAAACAATATGCATACAATGCATACCTACATGTATACACACATTAACAGAACATCAGTGCAGTGGAGCGTTGTAACAGCAGCTCTAGAATGAGGTCAGCACAAGCGAATGGCTTTTGCTCTGTTGTGTCCCTCAGCACAAAGTACACAGTGAAGCTTGTAATAGCATGAATGCCCAACCAAATTATGTAAATTGGATTGGTGCCCACACTGGTAAAGGGGAGCAAAGTGGGACATTGTGGAGCTACAAAGATTAAATGCAGTTCTGATATGTGACGTGTGTTAATGCTTTTAGTGATTTTTATTCAGGATCTAAACAGTAAAATGCATTAAATGATGTGTTTAGTATTACTAAGTTACACAACAGATCATACAACATCAGCCCCTACAGTCTCACATACATAACCCACATGCAGTTGTGTTGACATCATGCCAGGTGATGGATCTCTTACCTCTCATAACTGCCAAGCGACTTTGGGAAGAAGCTTAAGCCTGATGTTGTCTAAGCTTCCTTTCCTTTTTTGGAATTTTTGCAATTTTTGTTAGTTGAAGATCCATTAGCTGAGGTGCTGAGGTTGAATTTAAATGTTACCTGTGGAAAGCCCTCAAGATTCCCTTCCCTGCTCACACAGCCATGAAACCCCATCGGAGCGGCCAGGTCACAGCATAGAGCATACTGTGAGCAGCCAGCCAAGCAGCCAGTCAGGGAATCACTAGGAGCGCTGCCTCTCTCACTCTTCTCGCACTCTCTCACTCTCCTTGCTCTCTTTCTGTGTCACTGCTGTGTTTTCTTTATCTCGCTTTTTTCCCTTTTCAAATCCTTTCGATTGTATTTTACCGCCCTTTGATGTCTAACTCAAAGCACTACTTAGCGACTGCATTGTCCCGAGTGTCATGCATGCATTGGTGAGTGTGTGTCATGCCCCAGTGGACAGCTGAACCTCCTAAATCGTACACACACACAAGCTGGCATTCACTGTATCTTCTATTTCTGTTGCAGAGTTAAAGGAGTCAAATATAGATCTGGATAGCTGCATGTCAACACAAATACTCAAATGCAGTGAGCACGGTTGGAGGATGCCCGTCACTGTGGCATGCTCTGATGATATTATGCATGAGCCGTGGGCAGAGGGGTTGGCAGAACACGCCCCCAGCACAGCAACACACCATGCACGAATGCACAAATAAGCACACACACACACACACACACACAGTGGGATACTAAGCTGTTGCAATAAATGTACATTAGATGTTGCTTGTAAATGGACTGACAGTTTATATGAGCTCATGGGTCACTTGAAGGAGAAGCCAAAAAGGATTGAGGAAGAGATTAATGATCAAATTATTTGAACACTGAATATGATAAAGCTTATAGTCTGACCTTGACCTTGTACATTCCCTGGTTTCTCTCCCCTTGTTGCTTTATATTATTGTCTTTGGTCCTGCTGAAGGGACTTGTTATTTTAATGTACTCATATAAGAGTACATATAATTTATTCCAACCATCTAATGATTTATTTTAAATGATGTCTGAATATAATAACCCTGAGCCTTTTAATGCATATTAGTTCTACAAGAAACAAAAAGTGCACAGCTTAGTGCATATACTGTGGAAGCCCTGAATGGCAAGTGGAAAAAAAAAATTTGGCGCATCATTTGCGCTCCATTTTGTAAGTGCTAATTTATTTTTCTCCTGTTAATGACCCCTGAATGGCAAGCAAAAAAATATCTGAGTATCAATTTATAACTTCACTTTTATTTATTTCTTCTCCCTTCCTTCTTGAGTTGCCCCCTCCCCATGTTTTTTTATGAAGTCGCCCACAATTTTTTTTTATTGAGCTGGCCCCTATTAAAATGTTTTTCTTTTTTAGTTGCCCCACCCACATTGAGGGTAATGCTTTTTTTCTTAAATGTCTTGAAATATGTATTGTATAATAGTCAAAAGTCAACCATATTGTCTTGGGTTGGGTTCATTTTATCTGTGAGTTGTATTCTGTCAGTAGGACTTTTTAGTTTTGGCTCAGAATGGAGGACACTTCCACTCACGAGAGGGGTGTTTTCCCATTATAGGAAGGCCCTGGTGGTGATGATGATAATCCATAGCAGCTAAATAGCTTGTACCTAATACATAACACACTCTACTAAGGAATTATAAGGCCATAACATCGCTGTGGCTGTTTAGCTCAATCAGATAAAAAAAACATAACACTCAAAAGTAAATATTTTGACTATTATGGGTCTCGAATCGTGATCTCCCTCACCTTGGTCCACTGCTCAGCCCAGGGAACTAATTAAATATAGTGAACTTAGAAGCACTTTCGTGTTTATAACAAGTATTACAACACAAACACTTTTGCTTGCCGTTTCAGGGCCACTGGCAGAGCAAAAAAAGGGCAATAATAGGAAGTAAGAAATAAAAACTAACTTAGAAATTGATACTCAGATTTTTTTATTTTTTTTTTTGCTTGCCGTTCAGATGTCATTAACAGGAGAAAAAAAAAATTTGCATTTAGGAAATGGAGCGCAAATGATGCGCCAATTTGTTTTTTACATATACAGTGGAACCTACACTGCATGCATTCTATAAATTGTGATGACACATTGTTGTATTTGCTAAAAGCTCAAAATATTTACTGTTCTTATGTGACTAATGCATCTGTTACACATCAACAACACGCTATATTTTAAAATTAGGAGGTGTTAGAAATGTATGTTTTGTTTTTTGACTCCCTTTTGTGTTTTGCAACAACGTTCATCAAGTCTGAATCTAAAGGTCAGTGGAGTCGAAGGCTGCAGGCATATTCAACAACAGCCTTCTGTTGTGCTCATTCTCCAAATGTTACTCAGTGACTTGACATGATCCACCCCTGTGCTGTATAGCTGTCATGAGCTTTGCTGCTGAACACCAATTTGCAAATCACTACTTTTCGTCGAGGGAAGCCATGCGTGTGTAACTCTTGTGTGTAATGCTTTTACCTCAGGTGTACTGTTGTCTGTGTCATGAGAGCAGATGCACTCAGACATTAGCATAACTTAGGCTCACTGAGTATAACAGCCCATACACACACCTGCCTTTACCATTGAGTTAATATACGTTCATGCATTGCTCATTAGAAAAAAATAGAGTAGATGCATGCATTAAGGCAGCTGTCATCCCTGCCTGCCTGGGATTGCAGGATAGGAGACTGGGTAAGGTGGATGAAGTGGATTTGGAGTGGATTTTATGTCTTTTCATCTTTGGATTTAAAAACCCAGCTCATGGCATAAATACCCCCAAGTTCTAGGGAAATTAAATGTTCCCCATGGTACACAAAATTCCAGGGCATTAGTGAGCTTTGAGCTTTAGCCTTTTTGTTCTGTGCTAAATTCCTGCAAACCAGCAACAGGGCACTTTTACTTCTTATACAATTGTGCACGGAAAGAAAAGTACACAAAATGTAATCGCCTGCATTTTATTTGATAATCTGTTGTCTGTGACCAGGAGGTTACGGTGCACGGTCACACAAAATAGTTATTTATTTAAGCAGACAGTCAGTCCATTGCCCAGTGGATACTAAACCTCATCTAGCTTTCTGTGCATTTGTTTCCATAAAAAAATATTTTTTCAGCATCATGTGCAGTTATGTTCATAATAACAGCAGTGTGTTTAAAAAGTGGCTAAAGCTCAAACCCTTATAATAGCTTTTATTTTCATACACTCAAAATTATTGGGAACACTGCACATTCTATTCCAAATCAAATCAAGATCAAATTTGCTATTACTTTACAGAAAGTAAAGATATTGGAATATGAGGCTGTTCAAAAATAGCAGTGTCTGTATTTTTCTTTACAAACTCAAACATTTACTGTATAAACCAAAAAATGCTTTTGATTTAACTTTCCTATGTATCACTGAACTAATCTTTCATGGTGTAACCACTGATTTTGAGAAGCTGACACATCTGTGCAGCATGGAGTCAACCAGTTTCTGGCTCCTGTGAACAGACTGGGACCACTGGGCTCTGCATTTCTTTGTTTTTCCTCAGAAACAGAATTTTTTAGATGTCACCCCACAAGTTTTTTTTATTGGATTAAGGTCCGTGGATTGTGCTGGACACTGCATAACGCCAGTCATGTTGGTCTGGTACTAAGATGCTGCTTGCTTACTGGTGTGTTTGGGGTCATTGTCTTGAAATACACATTCAACAAAGACAAAACAAACTCATAGCAAAGGCTATTTTCTCTTCGGCATAAGGCAGTGTGACTACAAGTATTTGGATGTATTCAAATGGATCCAGTCCAGAGGAATAGTCCAGTCCTGTTCAGGGGAGCCAGAAGCTAGTTGACTCCAGGCTACACAGATGTATCATCTTCTCAAAAGCAGTGGTCATACCATGAAACATTAGTTCAGTGATTTACAGGTAAGTTAAATCTAAAGAATTTTTCAGTTTAAACAGCAAATGTTTAAGTTTGTTTAGAAAAATGCAGACACTGCTGTTTTTTTTGAACAGCCTCATATTCCATTTTCTTCACTTTCTTTAAAGCAATAACAAATTTGATCTTTTTTTTTTTATCATGTTTTGATTTGGAATAGAAAGTGCAGTGTCCCCAATGCTTTTGTGTATATGAAAATAAAAGCTATTATAAGGATTTTGAGCTTTACTCTATTATTATGAACATAACTGTACATTGCGTGTACCATTAAATCGGTTGGAAAAAAAATATTTTTAGCTCTAAACTAAATAACAAAAAACAACAATCAGCACACACTGTACAATTTATTTATTTATGTATGTATGTATTTATTTATTTATTTATTTATTTATTTAAAATACTCAGACTTTATATAGCAGATATAGTTATCTTTCCTTGCAGATCACAACATCATCATAACATATTGATTTAGAGCATCTTCTCTTCTCAAAACTAAAAATACCAAATCCAGTGTTGGAAAACATTTAGTGGCAGGATTAGCAAGGAGAAGAATATAATATCTATAATCATATCTACTGTAGTATTATTTAAAATACCCAAACTGGTCACTTAAAACATTCTTAGATGCTTTATAATCTTTGGGCACTTTCATAATCCTTAATATTTGGCTAATTAATTCAATTTTAGGGATTGGTTAAACATTGTCCCTGCTACTACAAAAACATGGACTTCTTTATTGCCTGTGTTTTTCCAGTGTTATTGCCCTGCATCTAAATTTCTCTTTTTTTTCCTGGATAAAGAACTAGTGGGCTGCTGAAAACCTGGCAAATCTTATGACAGAATAATCGGCACCTGTCCCTCTGGGCTCAGGCTAAAACAGGCTTCAGCAGCACCCTGCTGCACTTAAACAACCACACAGACACATGATCACACTCCAACAAGTGCAAAGCAAATTATATCTCCCGTTTCCAGGTGCTCTATTAGCTGTTATGATGAGGTTTGTCATCATTATTCTTATTTACCTTTTTCTTTTACCTCATTCATTTTAGTTATACAATTACACACAAATAACATATAATTACATTTTTAATCATTTGTGACTTTTCTTTTATCTAACAGAATATTAACTGCTACCTCATTGACAACAATGGATGGAGTACTCCAACAAGTGCATAGCAAATTATATCTCCCATTTGTGATGAGATCCAATCAAACTTTCTGGGTTACTCAGTATTTTATGGTTAATCTAGAAACGTACAAAGATGTGCGCCCTAGTACACAATCTGGATTTTTGTGATGCATTTATTTAGAACCTAATTAAGATAGTGAAACTTCTTTTTGCCCTTTCAGTCTTACGCTTCTGGTTTGAACAGATCAGTGTTATCTATGATCTTTAAACAGACGTACAGAACCCACAGCTAAATGCATGGGTCTAGACAACGGCTGGCTGTAAATCTAAACTACAGTTTGTGAAGTGACTTAAAGCTTGTTGTAAAAGTGTCAATCTCTCTCAAGCTAAAAAAGCTGATATGTCAAACACTCACAAAATATTTGTTAAATCCTTACATTAAATTAAAAATCTGGTGAAATCCACTTGGATGAGGCTTATGGAAGTGAGTTCAGTGAACCAAATGGTGGACCAGCCTGTCAGGATATCAGCAGGCAGGCTCACTTTGGGCATAGATGGGGGTTTTTTTTAATCACATGAAAGTGTATTTCAAATGTGTTCTGAATGAACTGTGTGTTCACATGACACATTCTGACTCACACTGACATCGCCTGACTGACTGTGATCACAGTTGTTTTTATTTATTCTAGCTGTGGGTATCCAGATGAAACTGGAGTTCTTTCAGAAGAAATTCTGGACGGCCAGCAGACAGGTAACAACTCATTGTGCCAGATAAGCCATATTTTTATGACCACCAGTTGTCCCAGAGGAATAATTGTGACCTGTCGAGGAATAAGAGTCCATTAGGCATGCTGCGGTTCCCCAATTTGATAAAACTTGTTTGCCCAGCACATCTTAGAGAAGCCCTGACACCAATACTTAATTTTCTTCTCCTTTTAGTGGGTACTCACTGACACAGACTGAGCAGAACACACAAAAGCTGCTTTTCTTAAATTTTCTTAAATCTTAATTGTCTTATTTGTCCTGCTGCTTGTATTGTATTGCTATCCCTGATCATTGTAACCATATGTAGCATTTGCACTCACATACACAACATATTTAAGATGTTACCTATGAAATCCAAGCAATTGTGATGTGATGTTTTTTCTTAAAGTGTGCAGCACTGGATGGGAAGTGCTCTATTAGCTGTGATGATGAGGTATGTCATTCATCTTTTTCTTTTACCTCATTCATTTTAGTACAATTACACAAAAATAACATACAATTACATCTTAAATAATTTGTGGCTTTTCTTTTATCTAAAACAGAATATTAACTGCTACCTCATTGACAACAATGGATTTATTTTAGTAGCAGAGGACTACAGTCTGGTAAGATTTATTGCAGTAAAATTGCTTACCCTGATCTCAAGGAGACATCATTGCGGTACCATGTGCTTAGCTGTCATCAGGCGTTCTGTCACTCTCACTCTGGCTCACGCAAAAAGCAGTCCGCTGGCAGTCATTGGCCTTCACTTGTATGTTCTTTTCATATGTCTCTCACTTTTTGGGTTCTATCTTTTATTTGATCCTAATTTTCCAGTGACAGAGCACCTAGGGTTGCTTTTGTCACTTTGTTTTAGTTCAGTGCAGTTATGTAAGCGTGAGGGGTGGGGCGACCTTGTCTCTGCGATTTTTGGCCAGCTTAAGTGTTATTAACTAATGTGCTGCTAAATTCATAGACGAGTTTTTTTTCATCCCATGTGTGAGTGTCTAAAAGGCAAATGTGTCAAAATGTTATTTCAGCAAGTGCCAGATGTGAGCATGTTAAGATGCTAAAGAACCAAGCACAAATGATAAATTATGTGTATTTTTATTGCCAGTGACACAACACTTTCAAAGGGTGCATTAGCAATAAAAAAGAAATCTTGATTTAGTTTTTTTCTGTTCTAAAAAGCAATTGAATCTAAAATGAGACATAAAAATATATAAAACCAAGCATCCAATATCAACCATAGGCATTGTCTCTAAAAAGGTCACTCTTCAGTTTAAATGTCTTTTTTTTTCCAGACAGGAAAGTTCTTTGGAGAAGCTGAAGGAGCAGTCATGAACAAGCTTTTACTGATGGGCTCTTTTAAAAGGTGAGCATTTTATGACATGTATATATGTCCTGTGTAAGCTGTGTGTGAATGTATACACATATAATGAGGCCAGAGAATAAGAGCTGTCTCCTCTCTCACTGACAGCTCTTGACTTTGCTGATCATGTTAATCTATTCAGAACCGAACCTTGACCCCTCTCTCGGCAGAGCTCGCCGTTAAGGGATTATAGCAAATCTTTTCCTGAAATGAAGGAATTAGGGCAAAACTTGAAGTCAGACACCCATGAACTCAAAGTCTTACTCCTCACTATCGTTTCGTATGTTCCTCTGGTGAAAACCAAAATGATGGATGGCATCTTTCTGCAATGGATTTGTGAATGTTACACTGGACGAGATCATTCCTGCTATTACAAGGCGCAAATATGAAAACATTGGATGTGGCGACTGAAACAGAGTGTTGTAAACTTTTGTGATGTGGTTGAGGAGAATTTTTCCATAATGTCTTAGTGTATAAAAATCACTTATGACAAATGATCACACAAGTCGACAACCACGCTTGTTTCATCACAGGGATCAACCTCAAAAGCTGACAGCGGATGGTTTACAGTCCCACTCACAAAAACAAAGAGGCCCACAAGTGCCTTCACTGAATGTTTAATCTCCCACGATGAAGGATTATTGGGGATGTCATATAATAAATGAATAATATGACTAATACATATTAAAGATCTTAGTGCTAATGAATCCAGCATGATCTGTCTTAAAAGCAGTGCAATCTGACAGACTCCAGTGCTTGTTTGTCTTGATTAAAGACTTTTTTTTTTGGACTTTCTTGGAATCTTTAAGTAGCTTTTATTTGTCCATCAGAAAATTGACAAAAAACATGTTTTTTAATTCACTTCTATAGACAAGCAGGACCAAAAACCACTCAAATAAAAAAACACACATTAGAATTCACATGTAGATTCAGGCCAGGTTTGCTAACGCTGCGATGTGGCCTGGCTTAGCGTTAATCGGTTCCTGTATGAGCCCAAAGTCACCGCTCTGACGAAACTTTGCCCAAGGCTGTGGATAGACCAAGCCCACGCAAACATTACACAGGAATCGTCCACAACCTGTGAGAAACAGTGTCTGGCCTTTGTGTCTCAGTGCATACATGTGTATTAGAAAACCGTTTCCTAACCTCACCCAGACGGACCCCGACCTCACACCCTCGGGGCCGCTAAGCTCTTAAATCCACCGATATCCCCCTCAATATCCCCAAATCATCTACACACACCTTCCGACATCACTTTGAGGAACCTCCTGGGATGGTCTCAGCTTTCGCTCGCTTTTCCTTTTCTCATTTTTGCCACATCCTTCCAATATATTATCCGTTGGTAACACCGAGGTGGGATCACTTCTTTCCTGCTCCCACACAGCAGTTCAAAAAGCCCCGCAGGCACTTGGAGACTTTTACCATCGGAGCCTCTACCGCTATCTGAACACGCACTTATACTACTTATAGAAAGTCAAACGTATAAATATATGAGCCTCCTCTGCGTCAGTTTGTGTCTATTTGTGATGCCTCTCCCTTTGTCTTCTTTGTGCTATGTTTATCCGTCCAGGGTCACGCTGTATGACTACCAGGCTCTGTGCTGGGTCTATTCAGAGAGCAGCGACAGTGGACACACACTTTTAGATGTGAGCACTTGTTCAACCTCTTCCCTGTTTCGTTTGAAAAATTAAAGACTGAGTAAAAGATGTTTCCGTGGTATAATCACCTTAAAAGTGCTTGAATTTGTAAATGTGTGTTTAATGTGTCTTATTTCATTTCTCTCTATAGCCTTACTTTGCGTTCTTCTCAGCAATTAAGTGGATTCTGACAGAGCTTGTTATGTAAGGTTTCATTTTATCTTGTACATTATTGGTTCTCTATCACTTCATCTCTATATGGATGAAGGTTGATTTGCAAAGTCCTTGTTTTTTCCCCATAATAATGCTGAAATTATGTGTGGGCATGTTTACTAATCAACATATTTATAATACATCATATACTATTATTGAAATGATTGTGTTTTACCTTGTGTTCAGATTCCTAGTGGAATTCAACCTTTACAGCTGGTGGTCCTCAGACCTCACAGCAAAAGGTGAGACTGCCCTCTTTAGCATGATCTGGTTCAACAATTGGTATTCAAAAACACACACGATATGTTTAAAGCACATTGCATTAAGATCAAATATTATGTTTTTTCATATTTATATCTATTTTAAAATGCTTTCTGGGATTAGCACCAGTCACTGGCTACAAAAACAGACTAAAAAAGGCACTCAAAGCAATGCCAGGGCAAGTTTCCTTAAGTGGCCTCACTGTTACTATGTCTGTGTCTGTCCTTGTTTATCAGTCCAAACAGAGTTCACCCTGATGACTTATGATCTGAGATTCTGTGTCATGTTGTAAGGAACCAGGAGCAATATCCATTTGTAATGAGAGAACAAAAAAATCCCACATTTTCATTATGTTGCCTCTATCTCTCCTTCTCTGGTTTTATGTCTTTACTTTCTTCGTCTGTCTCAATTTGCAGACGCTCACGTACTTATTATAACTGCCAAGAACTGAACACCATGTAGCCTCATGCTTTATGGAGTGTTAAATACTTGTTACACGTCAGAAATTTAAGACTTTATAAGCAGCGTTTTTTGTTGCATTAATTTTAGCCAAAACTAATATGGAAGTATTTCAACAAATGAGATAGCTGGAGTGAGGGGAACCACAAAATGGAGGTCTATAAAATGCTTCCCTTGCACACTCTTATCCCAAATAAAGTGAAGCTGCCCATTGCAGTCGGGACAATTTCACAGCTGGCTAGCCTCAGGTCTTAGCAGAGTTTTCTATATCTTTTTACAACAGAGACACAGGACCGTGACACAGAGCTAAAACACCCCACGTTTCAGGCCGTAACCTAATCTACACAGGCTCTCGAGCTGAACTAATACCAGTTTATGCATGTAGGCTTTGTTCTCACAGTCATATAGTTTATGACCAACTGTACATGCACATACACACACTTCTACACAACAATGCAGCACTGCTAACGCACTAATTAAACCACTTCGTCCAAATCTCTAACATAATCCGCCATCTTTAGAAGTCCACATACCACTCTGCGATGATAAAACGGAGCTTACACAATGAAAGCAGATATCTGTGCGTTTAATATGTAAATGTGGTTGATCTAAGTACCCTTTTATTAAGCTTTAAATGTATTAAACAGTCATTTTCTAACCTTCCGTCTTAATGGTGCAATGTTGTTTGCGTCCTCTGGGCGGCAGCAGAGTTAAGCCAATGTCTTTTGAATAAAGGGTTAGCTCTAGAAATAACTTGACATGCCTTTATATTTTAAACGGTATCATTTGTGATCTTGTTTGTGATCTTTTTTTCATATTTTTTTTCCAGCTCAGAGACTAGGTCGGACCATGCAAGTGCCATGTGACACAGAGTACCCGGCTTTCGTCTCAGAGAGAACCATCAAAGAGAACACGGGCCACACGGACTGTGATGGCTGCATCAAGTATGAAACACATTAAAAATACATTCACAAAACAGAGCTTTTAACAAATGAGCTTTTAACTATTGGCATCTATAAAACAAGATAACGCTGCAGAATAAATTATCTTGTTAACTGGAGACATTTTCATCTGCATAATGCCCAATAATGAGAAACACATTTAAATCATTTGTTGTCTGTTGAAAAAGCTTTTATCCAGGCAATCCATCAGAGACACACATGCCGACACACACCGACACTCAGCCTCTCCTCGGGCGGTTTGAAATACGAGGTATTTAGAGATGAGGGAGAGAGGTGGAAAAAAAGGCTTCCTTTAAAAATGGGAAAATGAGTGTGGTCCCCATTAACAATTTGGGCTTTTCTGTCAGGCAATTGTGGGGTGTTCTCTGGATCCCTCCAGTGGGCCCTTCATTGCTCCCAGCTGTGGAACTGCCAGGGAAGCTCCCAGAGCCCTATGTGTGTGTTTAAGTGTGTGTGATTTTATGTGTGTGTCTGTGCCACAAGGTCAGCAGTGTAACCACAGCCCCATGTGCCAGCAGTGAAGTGTGGTTACAGAATCAGTCAAATGCATTCACTGTAGACACACACACACACACACACAAACACATATCACACACACACAACGGAAATCAAAGACCCCATCCCCAACAATGACACCAGAGCAGGGATTAGCACAAATGGCTGCATGCTCCAAAGAACATGTCACTTTGGAATAAATCTTTTCAAAGCACAATGAATTTGACAAAGTAAAATGGAGTTTTTAATTTGGTTATTTGGCATTTTATATCTCATATTAGTAATAGAGAGTATTAGTAATAAACATCTGTTTCACGTTACACGCTGGCTGAGCTATTTTGCTCATATTTTCATTGGGGCACGTGTGTGTGCTTTAAATTTGTGGAAATATACCCTAAGCTATGGCGCACTAAAGCCCTCTTTACTTACTGTGTCCATTGGTATGTGATGTCATCATTTGTCCATTTCTTCCCAATAGAGAAATTATATTTTACTTTATGTTCCTCCATTGCTGTCAACTTTTTTTTAATCTGCAAGATTTAGGACAAAATGTGTCATGTCTCAATACTGAGAGGGTCATTGTGGAGACTATTAAGGACAATACTCACAGTCGTATATCCTGCCGCTACACAACCTTTTTCCCATATGAGCTATATGTCAGAAATTCAAAGTACTATACAGCTGCACTCACTTGTGTATTCATGCTTTTAACCTTATGAAGCCCTTTTAACTCTAACACTATTAATCATATCATAAACATATGCAGTATGTTTTGGTGGAATGCATTTTAAAACACATTTTAAAATACGAAAAGATCACAAAAACGGAACTCTGCAGGAGGGATTTTTTTTTTTTTTTACTATTTTGAAAGATGTTTCTACAAGCCTTTTGCTGGAAATTTTGATTTGGCAGTCAATAAAAAGCTCTTGGAATTGAATCATGCAAAATGTGTGAAAAAGTTTTAAAACACATTTCTGGGATCATAGTGTCTTTTCCTGCAAAAGTAATAACAGCGATGGAAAAGGGGACAGCAATGCTCCAAAAACCATCAGCATGGAATTTTATTGGAGTAATTCAGCTCATTGAACTAAAATGACATATAGTAGGAATTGTTGGTCATATTTCCTAAACTCCACAGTGATGGCTAAATGATGTAAACATTTAGGACATCCAAAAGTGTTGCATTTAGGCAACTCTGATCCCAGGACTTAAGGTCATTAAAACGTTTCTCCTGTTAAAGATTTATCAAAGTATTGCATTGTCGATATTAGAGTCCCAGGATGTAAGTCACCTTAAATAAAGCTTTAAAGCTGCCACTCCATTTTTAGTTCCCTTTTACTTTGTGTTCCATTTATTATTGCCAAATGTCTAGTCCCTGCTATCAGTGTTTTTGTGTGAACCTGCATCACCGTGTACTGTGTGCATGCAGTCTGTCCACATCCCTCTGTGTGTCTATGGCTACATTCATACACTGTGTAGTGCACTGCTTCACAGCACAGGCAATGTTCAAGGCCAGCAGCTGTGCTGTCAGGTTGTGTTTAGGTCTTTTCCCCTAGAACATTTGCTCTGCTTTCTATCAGCTGGTGGAGCGCAGCCGGCTTGGCGCTGAGTTGAGCATGGATTATGAAATATTGGCAGATCTTAATTCACTCAGATTGGAACTGGCGTGGTCTATTTGTAGAGCTGGTTAGGTTGGGTTTGGTTGGTCATGGTGGGATAACTATAATAGTGTTTGGAGTGTTGACGCTACTCAGGGATTTTAGCCTGTCATGCCCAAAATTAATGAGTCATTGTATTAAATTAGATTGGTGGAAATATTGCTATAGATTGTGTTTAGTTTTCAGCATTTCCTCTCTTAACTTGTAATATTGCTTGAAAGTCCTACTTCTTAGGTCTTGTGTAGTTCGCTTGGTTCAGTCACATGTGTGTGTTTTCATAGGGGCCTGATAGATGCTATATGGTGAACTCTATAAATCACACAGCTGCAGCTCAAGAGTAGGAGTGAACCAATAGATCGAGAAAGAAAAGGGTGACAGAAAGAAGAGATCATCTTTACGAGCTCTCTTCTTCGTAAAGTTTATCTGTGCTCATAAATCACTGACCAGGAGGCCGAGGCGAGACCTGATCCCTCAGGCCAGTAAAACAGAACCATGGGAAGCTGCGAGTGCTCTGGTGTGCTTCTCATTTATTTTTCTGTTGTGGTGTTTTCAATTGGGCAACAGTTCTTTGCTCCATTTTTTGAACAGAATGTATGAACGGGATTTGGAAGAATGAATGTTGCTTGTGTAGAGTATCTCTGTGTACTTTTATGTATGAACCTTGCATATTTAGCAGTTTACATCATACCACGTGCATTATCTCCTTGTTAAATCTTTTCTGCTTTTCAATTCCTCATTTTACTCTGTCTGTGTTGTGATTGGCAGGTCCTTCGTGATCCAGCAGATCCCTAGCAGTAATCTCTTTATGGTGGTGGTGGACAACAAGTGTGACTGCAGCATGTTCGAGCCAATCACCATGGACCCTGTTGAAATTATGTATATCCTTTACTGGCCTAAAGCTGACATGGGAGAGCAGTATAAACTCTTGTACAGAACATAAAATGAGCCCGAGTATCTCACATGTAAATCATTTTTTACGCTTTAATTAACATCTCACAGTAATAGAAAACTTCACCCAGACAACATTGAGGCCTGATAATATTTGTATAACTGGAAAGCTGTGTTTCTTTTTATTTCCAGTGCAATGATTGAATCTGCATGTGTTCTTCCATGTGACAGAGATGAGAAGAATGTACATTGTTTTAATTTATGTCGAAGCTTTGGGGAGTTTGCTCGCCCTCTGCCATTCTGATGGATGAAAGAGTTGTGGGGAGCCCTCTATCATTTGCTCTCACAATGCTATGTCTATCATCTTGCACAACAGCCCGAGCCGTGACAGGAAACTGATCAGTAACAGGCAGAGCTCACGTTCAGGCTTTTCTTGCAATGTGAATTCCCTGAAATGCTACAGAGCTGTCTTTTGTATACGCATTTCCACGACTGTTTACTTTTTCGAGGAGTGCCTACTGTTGTGTTGCTATGCGATAGAAGAGAACTCCTCAAACATTTCCCAGTGGCCGCCAACCACTTTGCTTTATTGCCTTAACATCATCTGCACATAATGAATCACTTAAGTGTGAGAGGCTAAAGATGCAGAAGGATAGGAGGCGTCCAGATACCTGCCACCCTTTCCACCCAGAGGTATTTCAACAGCAGATGACAGTATATCAAGACCACTGAGATTTTTGTTTTGTGATAATCATTCATTGTGTTCTACTGTCTGTAGGAAAACTCTATGGAGTGTGGAGGAGCCATGGGTCTCACACCATCTTTCACTTCGATGCTGCTCTGCGTCTTTGTGGCAGTGTTTCCTAGGTGACCACACCTGACCTCTCCATTTACTGGATCGGCTTGGCTCGGCATGCAAACGAACAGCAACAATGTAAAGAAAAAAACGACACCCCTTATAAAAAAGTCTGACCAATTCCAAAACACCACCTGCAAAGCCCCTAGCCCTGAAGTACAAGGCACTTATACAACCGTTAAATAGCAATACATAAGCTGCAGGTTTTGAGATATGCAAAGTATTGAACATAGTGATAACCTAATAACCAACAGCACACCTAGTAGCTTTGAATACGCACAGCTGGCACTCACTGCTATGTTCAGTTCTTTCAGGTAGCAGCTAAGGGTTAGTGTTCTGTAGCTGGGCTTGGAATTAGACATTAGAGCCACACAAATCACCCCAGTGGAGAAACAGACAGACACACATCAAATTACCAGGAAAAAAATACAGACACATGATCACTATGTCAGAAGTGTGTGGGGCTGTAATGAAATGTTTGTCAAATGTTTTTTCATGACAAGAAAAAAATAAAATAGTATACGTATGTTTTTGAATTGTTATCAGAATTTTATTTATGATTTGAAAGTGGTAACCATAAACTGTGACTATGAGATTTAAAGTCCTCTGATGTGAGTGGTTGTTGATATTTGAGCTTTGCCTTATTGAATGACATTGGTCCTGTTTGTGTACTTTTGAAATAAAACAATGTTTAAAAAGTATAAAGTTGTGTTTTTGTGCAAACACTTAATGCAAAGCATCAGTTTTGATCCCTATACATTGTGCTTTTGTTGTTTTCAGATTTAGCTGATTATTGTTGTGGTTTAGCTGCTTTTTTTGGTCTTTTTGAGCGTATACTGTACATGTGTGCTGTTGAACTCTTTTGCCTTAGAGGCCTATCCCCCACACAAAGTCAGACAAAAACACAACAACGCACAAATCCAAGGCTAACCGCAATACATACATCTGTATTTGTTTAGGAAACAGGCACAAACAGTCTTTCAACATCTTATGACAGAGCATGTGAGCCACATAGATGCAAAACCTAGCAAAGTAGTCTAGCCTTGATGTGCTTATGTACAGAGAGAAAAAACAAGAAAAAAGCTTGCAGAGACCAGGTCAAAGTGTACCCAACTGCATTTTTTCCAACACAAAGTTTCATCTTATCTGTTTAAAAAGGGGTTACTTACCTCAAGCATAAATAACTTACATGTTTTCTATCCTCCAAAGACTTTAGACTAGTGATTCATCAAGTCATAATGGCACTGAGGCTGTTTTGGGTTAACACAATCAATTTAGGCCTGTGGTTCCTTCCTGTTTGCCAAACGAGCTATGGGAAACTCTATCCAGTATGTGTACAAAAACAATTGCCATTGTGGTGCTGTTCCCGGGGAGAGCAATGGTAGCCCTGTCACTACTTTAGAGAAGCATGGAAAAGATTGTTTTGGTTCACACATCAAAGTATGCTTACATAAATACTCATTTACTCCAAATGTTTCACACTGTAGTTTCAGTCAGTATCTGTCAAGAAAATCACCACTTTCCCAAATGAGTTTAATCTAAGCACCCATCACCTGTGTGTCTGTATTTTATGAAAGAAGGCATCCACAATTCTTCTCAATAGTCTGTTGTTTGCTTCCGTTTGTGGAGTGAGGTGCCCCTGAGAGTGCAGTCACTGATCACTGAGACACACTCTGGCCTTAAGGGGTCTTGCTGCTCAAAACACAGCCATCCATCAGCACTCAAGCTTGTTTGCTTTATTATCTTGCCTTCAAGAGAAATCTCCTTCACTTATACACCCAAGACAAAGAGCCATGCACATGTATTTTCACACCTTATAATTTGTGAGCCTATATTGTTTTTCTATTCTCTTCTGCATCAAAGGGACAACGTTGTGGGGGCAGCAGTCTAAGCAGAGATGCCCTTTTTCCACACACTTAAGTTCTTCTGGGGGAATACTGAGGTGTCCCTGGTTTAGTCAAGAGACATAGACTGTGCAGCTTTTTCAAGATTAGCTGAACATGGAGCTCATAATTATAGCAGAGGGTAGGAACACTATACAATATATTGAACAGTATATAAATAGGTTTGCCTATTCCACCCTTCTCTTATTTATGAAGAAGTGCAAGATGAAGGTCCTAAACTGGCTCCATTTGCCCTCTGGGTGACAATTGCAGACAAAGGTAGGCATTAAGGTCATCCAGTAGAACTATGTAATCCCCAGGAGGAGCACATTCCAAGTCATCTCCTCTGCACTGCCATGGGGCATGTAGACACACATAACACACATAAGATGACTAAAGATGCAGGGGCAGCCCTCTTGTTCACTGGGGTAAACTCTAACCCATAGCAGATGAGCTGGAGAGCTATAAGCATGTCCACATCAGCTGGCCTCTCACTGCAGGCAACTCCAGCCCCTGTGAATGAGTGTGGTTCCCGCGCCCAGCTTGTGTGTGTAAAAGATAAGTCCAACAATTCTTTAGCCAGTACTTTTTAAAACTCACGCTCCTTCCCCTCCACTGAGGTGACATACCCTATCCCAATAGCCCTAACCCTCTTACAATCCTGGAGGTTATTGGCCCAGGAGGTTGAAACTACAGTGCCTTTTCCAGGTGAGCCCAGAATTCAGCACTTCTGTTTGCACACCTTCAATAATGTAAGCCTATGGTCAACCTGAAAGCTTTCTACAACACACGTATCCTGATGGTTATGCAAAGGGCAAAGCTTTTAGTGTTACCTCCAATGGAGTGGATCACTTTGTTTTTAATGGAAATAATACTTAGCAGCTGAAGCAAACCCAGACCACACACACAGGCTTTCGGACTGCAACACGCCACAGCTAAGACAAGCTGGGAAAACACACTCTCTTGCATTCCAAAAGGTGACAAGCACAATCCTAGCCTTCGTGCACATTTGGGATAAGCTAACAATAATGAATCCATAATGTTAGAAAAAAAGAATAGAGTTTGGTGTTCATTTTTGAGGGTGGCATTGCTTCTACTCACAATGTCATATTGTTTTGACTAGGCGTGTGCAGCACCATGTGTGAGACCCAATTTTCTTCACCCCTGTCCTTATTTACCTCCTTTCTTAGCTCTAGCTCCTGGCTGCATGCTCACGGGCTACAGTGGTGAGAATGACCAGATGCCTTTACTACCTCACCCACACATAGCATGCACACATCGGAGACGTAAAATGAACCAAACCCCAAAGACAAATTTGTTCCTGCGGATGCCAGAAGACTACTGCTGCCAAGGCTGAAGGGTGCCAGCTGAACATATACTCTCTTACATACACAGAGCTGGTCGGGGACCCCATGCTGGGACAGGAAGAAAAGGCTTCAGTGCTTATAGACCTCTTGGTGAGTCTGAAGACCTGACAGCCGGCTGTACTGGAAGTGTGTTAAGAAAAAAAACAAAAAAAAACACTTCAGGTTCGTGCAAGGAAATAATCTCCTTATTTTCTCTTTTAGTTTATATTTATTAATACATAAACAGAGTGGTACAGCACATTTTGATCTGGGCAATCCCCTTGTTGGCTTGTTTCTTCATTTTGTTGTGTCCAGACATTAGCGTCCACAGCATTAACAGTTTGCAAATAATTGAAGACAAGAATAACTCATTGTGTGTCGTGGAGCAAGAGGCTCAAGGTACAGCTACAGCATATGCTACTGCAGTAAATATTAGCACATTGTTTCTGGTTTATTCCTAGTCTATCAATTCTTTGAGACAGCTTTTCACATTGGTCGGATATTGAGAAAAACAAGAAATGGTCTGAAGGAATATTAGCATAAACTGCCTGCCCTGTGGAGTCTACCAGAGAGGTTTAAGACCGCAAACTGAGCAATGGCTTGATGGGACGTACATATTGTTTTTTTAAGTGGTTGAGTGCCACTTTTATACACACTTCTTCTTGCTCAGGCTGCCTCCTGCCGCTCAAATGCAACAGGGCTGAGGCAAGAAGTGAAGCTAGATCGAGGGTCAGGAAGCCAGTAAAGGGGAAAGGCAGGCAGATTGGAGCAGAGTAGGTGGTCTTGAGATATCACGGCTTAAAATAAGCATCACTGTTGGCTCTCCTTCTTGATTCGTCCCCAGGTTTCCTCTGATCACTATTCATCAGTATCAGCATGTTTGTCTTGGATCCAAAGCAAATCAATGAGTTTGTGGCTATTGGCTGTTGGCTGCTGGCACCAAGCTTTTAAAATCCCAGTGTGCTGATGAAGGCTCAATGCTGATGTGATAATTGATGCAGTGCCTTTTGGTATGTGGCGTCTCTGGGCATGACGTGGTTACATAGAGGTTTATCTGTCATGTTTGATTTGTATCTTTAGACCCCGGCTCAAGAGCTGCTTCTACTAACCTTCTGTGAACCCAGTGTGTACAGGGCTGAGTGGAGGCTTGTGTGAAGGGATGTGGACAAAAGTTTTAGTAAACTCAATGGTATCAGCTAGTATTACCTTGAAGTAATTTTCTCTTTAGTGTTAGGGTAAGCCATTCAGTTGGTAAAACAGGTAAAATGTTCACCATTTATTTGGGAAGGCCATTGTAGATGCACTATCAATTATACCACAAACATTCACAAAGCAGTATAAGGTGTCAGAGTTTAGTTTACAGAAATATCCCCTGACAGATGTTTACAGAATAACCAGTTACCCATAAACTCACCTTTGTATTTGACTTAACATCCTTGACCCCTCGGCAGGAAACAAAACTACGTGAAATGGATTCACGTTGGTTTTGGTTACATATTGCCTTGCACCATTATGTCACGGCTGTCCTCATAAAGATACTGAGACCAACATTTGTGTGTGCGTTGCCCTTTTGCATGCAGCTTTGATTACACGCTGAAATATACTCTGTTTGAGGTTTGCATTTATAGTTTCTGTGGGTTATATTAATCTATATGCAAGTGTATGAGTGTTTAACCAGAGTAACCAACGTGCATGTGTATAAATGAGAACGTTTGACCACTGGATGAGCCGCATGTTCTGTGTAGGCTATTCGCCTGGCCCTGAGACTTCAACGCCCTTCTTTTGCATAGCAGAGCAGTGAAAGGAAGGCTAAGGTTACAACCACAGGCCCTGACATAAAAATCACTGCTGCAATGTGACATTTATATGCCCTTGTGTCCGCCACGCACCCTTTACTTACCCCTCTCTCATCCATCATTACCCTCTTGACCGAAGGACTGTCTAAAGTCCAGCTCATGACATGAACCACAGCTCTGTACATCCTCCTCCTCTCTCTCTCTCTCTGACCACATTCACACCCCTCATTCAATAGACTGGAGACTTTGCTTTTTGTTTGTTTCATGCATGTGGTTTTTCCTGCTGTGTCTCTCACTTTAACTGTCTGGAGCTTTTAGAGGACATGACATCATGGCAGCTGGACGCCGGCGTGCGTTTTGTGGTGTTGGGGTAAGTTGGTCTGCCTTGCCCACTGTTTGTTTTTCTAGTCATGAGGGAGGCCTGAGGAGCCGGTTGATTAGCGTGCTCATTCAGGATGCTGTTGTATAGTTTAAGGCCACAGTTTGATTATAAATAATGAAAGTCTTTGGGCATGAGCTTGTTAAAAAGGGTGGGTTTCCAGAATATCGATAGATGTTGAATTTGTCATAAAATTTGTAAGTGATGATGTACATACTTCAGTGAGCTATCTACGCCCTGTTGTCATTACATTGTGAGGAAATACAAAACAAGCACTCAGAATGTGCATGGAGTAAGGATTTGCAGTTCACTGGTGCTCTGTTAGTGAGACTATCTCAGTGAACGATGTCAAACGCTGTCGTCACTCGTGTGACCTTGATGTACAACTATGGGATGGTTGGAAAGTCACTGCATCTGCTAGAGTGATTTACTCTTAAAATACCTGCATAACAGATAAGTCCTCCCTTTTCCACTCAGCCTTGTTTCCTCCTCTTTTTACTGAACCTTGAACTTAACAAAAGGCCAATCCTAACTTTAAATGGCGTGTGCATAAAGGAGCCAGGTCCATACGTTCTAAGACTGTGGAGTTAAATGCAGCATAATTATGTTACATAAGCATTTCTGAACCTCTAGGCTACATGCTAATCATGTTCAGAGCTTTGTGATCATTTCTGACGCCTGGAGCTGTTTACATGACAAAATAAAGATGGCCTGAGGGTTGCTGTCACATACGTCTTTTTGTAAACGTTTTTAAGACATCATCTTGCAGTGCTACAAGCCTGATTAAACATTTTCATCTACTTCCAGAAAAGTATACTTAATAATAGTCGTCAAACCCTATTATATAAACCAGTAGTAACATAAAGAAACCTACATTCACATAACATAAATTCCTTTCCAAAATACAGTTGTAGCGATAGTGATCTCTCGGCTGCATTAACAAGAAAAGGTGTGTTTTGACCAGGTGTTCACCCACACCTTTTTTTTAACCACATGCGTTTATTTCAAGTGTGGGTCTTGTCAAAAGAAAACTGTGAGGTGCAGAGACACGGGCTCGGGTCCAATGTGCTTTTAGTTACACATCCTGATCACTGTTGACAACAGACCTTTACAGCACAATATCAAAGCCACCTGGTTTTGAAGCAAGTCCTTTAATAATACAAAGAGCAATCAACATCCTTACAGCTCTTTTTTCTTCACATTTTGTATCCTGATAAACCTTCCACTGTCTGAAGTAGTTGCTATTCCATGAGTTTCAATTTTACTACTGCTCTTAATCTCTTTCCTCGCCGCTGGTATGACTTGATCCTGACGACATCATTAGTAAAGTCAGCCCTCTGTGGATAAATGTGTAATCTGATTATGTGTCATGTTGTTATAACAGAGACTTTGTTACATGGTAAAATTCAACCAAGTTTGTTTTTGAAACCGTTTAATGAATACCCACTTCCTTCATTAATCTCACCGCTGAGCAGTGGAAAGACAAGCAGCTGAGAAGCACATTCAAATCTGAGGCTACTTTAGGCGAATAGTTCCACTTGATTTCACAACTTTTCTCGTCTCTCTCTAGTGTGATTTTTAATGGAATTCTCCTCAATAATTTATGTCACCTAGAAAAAGACGTTGTGGGCCCATAAATCTAAATCGATT
This sequence comes from Rhyacichthys aspro, assembly GCA_036850595.1. Taxonomy (NCBI): domain Eukaryota; kingdom Metazoa; phylum Chordata; class Actinopteri; order Gobiiformes; family Rhyacichthyidae; genus Rhyacichthys; species Rhyacichthys aspro. Next base: position 15,206,500 of record CM072154.1, on the reverse strand, counting down.
TATAAAAAAAAATTAAGGCTGTGTGCATACGGGATGTTTCAGCTCACACACTGTTTGGCATGTAATAAAGAAATATGATATTTTGACGTCTTGATAGAACAGCAGTGTGTACGCTCTGTGTTCCTGTTCCTGGCTGTATAGTGTGGTGTTTATATGATGTGATTTGCGGGACACAGGAGAACATGTCACAGTGAGGGAAGGCAAACACGGTGCAAAAACCCTGTAATCTACAACAGTGGAACAATAACTGTTATCATGGCAAACATATGATGTAGGACACTTTAATGACTGAATTTCCTTGTAAAAATATGTCCAATGACAGCTTTATATTTTAGTATAAATTTTCCTTGTAAATCTTTCCTGTTAAACAGTTTTTTGGAGTTAAAAATCTGTTAAAGTTGGAATCATACACTGTTTTTTGAGAGAGCATTAAATTATAGATTTACAGAAAATGTTAAAATGTTCTTCTATTCACTGAAGTTAAGTTATCTACGCCATTTGCTGGTTTAATTGATTTCTCTGCGTCAAAACCAATACGCCAACAGCATTTGACACAAGTGCTTGTTGAGCGTAAAAAAAAATACACAAGTCATTATTCATTCATACTATCAGGAATGAATCGGACTATTTATAAATGCTGACTTATTCATTTGCAACAACAACTATTTGTAGAAGGTCGTTGTCTAATAAGAATCTGTAAATGGTCTATAAATAATAAACAAGTGTTTTAATAATCTGATTATAAACACATTGAGACACTTTGAGGTTCATAAAGGGCCACCATTTTTAAATGAAATCCCTTCTGTGCACTGGAATGATCCATACTCAGCTAAGTCCAAGCGGTGTACTTTTGAGAGGGTATTGCATCCATGCAGTCTGATGATTTGTTTTCTCAAGAGATATGCAGTATATTATGATAGCTGAGAAGGCAGCTATGTCTTCCCCCGCCTCTGTATCCCCTTCTCATGTGTATGCTTCACTCCTTCACTACAAGCTTGAAACAACCTGAAATGTGGATAAAGTATCATGTCATATATGTACAACATGGGTATGTTTGACTTATGGGCTGTTTGTTTGATTTTACAGTAGGCTATGCAGTGCTTTTATTGACACAGTGACAGTTCCAGCAAGAAAAAAACAATGTATGTGGTGTAAAGGTTTCTTTAAAATCTTTCTGCAAGTGAACAGAAAAACAAGTGTAGTGGCTGAAGTTAGTGCGTGGTCTCCCCAGAGCTACAGTGCAGAGGGACAGGTCTAAAAGGAATGTCAGTCTCTTAAAAGCCTTCGGGTAAGGACTTAGGAAACACGGTCTGACTGAAAACACCTGCACCTTATAGAGGCCAGTGTACAGAGAGCTTCTGGTCCAATATACACAGTTATGAATGTACGCTTTCACACAAACACACAGAGAAATATGCATAAAAGCCACACATGCTCAGCACAGCACAAAACTAGAAATGCACTGTGGCTTATGTTCTAACTCATCGTTTCCATGGCCAGGCAGAGAACCCCCACTAACATTATGATCATTTTTTGAATCCTTTCCTTCAATAGGTAAAGTGCAATGAAATATTATCCATGTGTTATAGACATGGACAAGACCCAAAAATGCTCTACACTCCCAAAGAAACTTTCCCTCTGCTCCTTTTTAGACTCAGCGGAGAAAAAAACAACATTTGTATGTAGACAGTGAGTTATTTGTCCAGGTCTGCAGCATGTCTGCAGGCTTGCACTGGACTGTTGCTCCGATGGGTGACTGGTTTTACTGGTCTGCTTGCTGCTCTCCTCAGTGTGAGCCACAGGAGAGTGGCAAAGGAGTGGAAACTGTTTTTGAGCATGCGCTAAAGATGACTTTCTCATTAGTGCTGCTCGCTTAAATAGTTGTGATTGCGCAGGATAGATTTATACTAAGGTTGAGATTTCCATAGAAGGTACAGCGGCATGTGTAACACCTGGTTTATTTCAAGTTTTTCTTCCCAAGACCACAGTCTAGTTAGGTTTCAAGCTGCTTCCAATGTATGTGCTTTGGTTACTTGCCATGTTGTGTGGTTTAAGCCATGCAGTATATAAAGAGGTGGCATACAGCAGAATAGCTTTATAATCGAATCGTATCTCATTAGGTGGGCCTCAAGGCTGATGCCACATGGCACTATGAGGTTAACTTGTGGCCATAGTTAGTCTTAGGTTGTTTTTCTAGGCAGATTGCACACTGGTCTGCTCCAGCCCTCATTAGGAGCCACAGCAAGAGTGATGAGCTAAAGCTTAGCTTATACTGCATCCGAGTGAAAACACACACATAGAAAGTGGCCAGGCCTAGTGACATCCATGAACAGGTTAGCACCTGGGCTCAGTGCTTACAAAATACCTTCATACTTCTATGGGGCACTATTATGAAACTGGAGCTATTACTGTATGGTTTGTGGATCGACTACTGTTCTCACTTAGTTTCTGGCTGTACTCTGTAAACAGGAAATCACATAGCTCTTTGTTCACTTCTAAAAGAAAGCAACAGCGGACCAAGCTGACATTTACAAAGGTTTGTCTGACAGTAAAGTACATAAAGGATGAAAAGTTAGGCGCTGTATAGAATTAATCCTGGCACCAGATATTTCCACTTTTTGCTGCTTGGCTGCATGATATATCCAGGTGTTGGATAGCTCTCCTTATTGTTGAATTCACTACATGTTATTATTACTTTAACATTAATCCAAATGGAGTGGAGTGATACAGACTCTAAGGATGTCGTATTATTACATCATACTCACAAAAGAAATTAAATCTTTGTCACCTTACCATTATGCTCAACACCAAACTAAGTGTGTATGGGTGATTAACCTTCCATGTCACATGTCAAACACATTTCTGTGGCATTTGTGGTTGTTATTTTGTCTTGTTTTCTGTGAAACAAACCTTGAGTTTTCTGTGCTAAAATGGAAAACAGTCACCAGTTCCATGTGAATATCAGATTATTTGGAAAGTGGACCAGGGACTGTCTGCCTGTTGAGAAATCAACATTGTGAAGTAAATCTTTTCAGAGTTTCAGACATTTTGATCCAACATGTAAAATATAAATAATGTTGAGTCTTGAGTCTATTGGCTGATGATCAGCACACAGAAGGACATCACTGGTAACCAGTATGGTGTATGTATTGGTTTATTTGTCTGACAAACCTCAGGCTTGTACAGGTCTGAGTGTAAGAAGACCCTCAGCCGGCCCTCTCATTCTGCCCTTTGCTGTGGCCAATCATAACCTTTCCCTATCACTCTGTGACTTGGATCAAACTTAGAGTGCCCTCAGAGCCACTCCATGTGCTCATATACACACACATACATGAGCAGATGGTGCCAGAACCCATTCATCAGACCCTCATAGCAGGCCTGTCAACCTCCAGCCCCGGGCCCATAGGCCTCAAGCCAGGGGCTTGAGTTCCGGGCGTCCCGCCAGTCTGTCATGGTGCTGGGACTCGGGCCAGCCTTCCATCAGCTTTGAAGTGAGCTGGAGAAGCAAATGGCTGAGGAAGGGTGGCCCCTCTGCATGCGGAGCAGGTCAGCAAGCTACTAGACCTACACAGAAATACCTGATGTCTACAAATATGGAAGATTTTATTTTATTTGATTAATCAAAGTTTCCACTGCACAGACTTGTTAAAAAGAAATAAATTCATGCTTGAGATGTTCTGTATTCTAATATGATTAAGTGGGCTTAATTGTTTGATTTGGAGCTTTAATAGAAAACTAATTAACATTGCAATAAATACACTTATTTTATTGCTCCACATGCTGAGCTGCAATTTGTCACATTTTCATTTTCCTGAAGGTTTAAATATGGCATTTCATTCGCTGTTGGCTTGACAGACTGTGTACATTGTGCAAAGGCAATGAACTGTTGAATTATGCTGTGTCCAAGAGTCCGCTGCCAATTCTGATCAGCACAGACTAGTTACTTTCTGTTTCTCAAAACACCAACTGTCCCTACAGGACCTTGTGTGCAAAAACTCATATTTAGACTAGCATACTGTGCACAAAGACATGACACAATATTAACAATGGCTTGAGCAATGGGCTGAACTACAAACGAAAGCAATATTTCCAAAACAACAGATGCAGCTTGTGCTGATAGACAGTTCCTTGTAAATGTATTGTAAATGTACCATGGAATATGAAGCAAATGTTGATCTTATTCAAAGCAAACTGTTTGACCCAACGAAAAAATGACTTTACCAGATGATGTGACCACAGCACCACTTTTAATCTCCACATGCATTTTATTTCATTCTTGGTCCCATTATATCTCATAAACATCAAAACATCAGTTAGTCAGGTTTTGGAATAAAATCACTCATAACCGATTGGGTGCACCAAATACAAAAACAAAATGCCCTTTTCTTTTGTCTCTTTATTTTATCAATGGACTACTAAAACAACGACAGACCATTACAATTATCCAACTTTTGCCTGTGCCAAATCAGTGATACATGATGTTAGGCTGACCCCTCTCTGAGAAAGGTAAATGCCAATAGGAAGTGAGGACGTTGAGTTCACAGACAAACCCTTACACACAGAAGCACACTATTTCAAAGGTGTTACGTTTATTGGATCTAACAGGACATTACCTGCTTATCCAACTATTCAGTTTTTCCATCTGTACCATGTTCATTCATTAACCACAAAGATCTCAGTGTGAAGTCCGAGTTTAAACACCTTATTTCATTAAGCGCTTTTTAATGAGGGCACTAACTAGCCCGGGTGTCAGTCATCAGGAAGACGCCGGCCAAAGCCCTTGGAAAAATATGCTTTCCCACCGACAATTATATTTTTTTCTGTAACTTTATGTGTCACTGTGTGATTTTTTCAGTCCAAGCTCATACTGTGTGAGCTGTGGGCGATTTGACATATACTACATATGACATATACTATACAGGGACGAGCATGACCCTTTCTACAGAGACATGAGAACAATCACAAATTTATGCCACTATCATACCAAAATAAACCTTCAACTTACGTACGCCAAGATTAAGAAAAATCTAAAAAAATCAGCAAGTTTTTACAAACAAACGAAGATATAATGCAGCTCCCATGACATGAAATTGCAGAAACATTGTCCTCTTCTAAAAATGATTACCATTGTTTCTTAAACCCCAAATCTTTTTTACACAAAGGTGAAAAATAGTCAGATTTCCCTCTTCACAGAACAAAATAATAAAAATGATACTGAACCTTCACTGAACCAGGGCGAGACCAAGATTAAATCCAACCCTAAACCCCAATTACATCTGGGGCTAAACCAGAACTAAACCCATGACTAATTGAGAAACCTGATTTGTTTAGAGCCTGTTTTGACAGTGATATCAACAGGCAACCAATCATTTCACATTATCCTAATACCTTTAGGAAAAAGTTTGAATTGCAAAGCTGTTATTTAGGCTTTTCCCACTCTTTCTGATGGTGACAGGGTCTTTTTTGACCCTAAAACACACAATGTTAGGTTTGTATTTCTCCCTTTTCAGCCCTATGTCTCACAGTGTCTATACACTGTGTAAAACTGGCGTGTCAAACAAAAGTGGCCTGTCAGAGGGTACAATCCAGCCCCTTGGATAAATTTGGAAGGTGAGAAAATTACATTGAAGACATAAAATGCAATGAAAGTAACTGCTATTCCTAATTTGTCCACTGGGGGTTGCACTGTTTTCGTAACAGCAGCTTAAAAAAAAAAAAAAAAAAAAAGATCTTCACTTAAGAATTTGACTTACATTCCAGAGAAAGCATTCATTTGTTTGTCCTTTTTTATTGTTCAGACTTTGAAACATGCTTCTTCAATAACTGCTGCACTATTATACCATAACTGGACAGAACTGTACTCATGACAGTGTGTTCTCAGAGGCCCACTTTAGTGTAATCCTCCAAGGTTTAATAGAATGAGGCAGTTCTACACACATCCACGTACTGTGTAAACTGCTATATAACCATCAGGAAGAAGATCCAATAGCTAACCACAAACGAGAAAGTTGTGATATTTAAATCAACATGGATTACTCTATTAGAGAATATATATATACTCTGACATAATGCAAAGGAGGGAAAGGCAGGTGAAAGGTGAGCAGTTATAGAGCAAGTAATTAACAGAAACATGTCACACTAATTCACAAACATATTTATGACTTTAAAAATATGTACTGAAGCTTAATGTGTAGTTATTGTGTTATCTATGAACAGTAAGCAGAAAATATACTTTTAAGGACAAAACGTGACTGTCTCTAACACACAAATGCTTTAGACATGCACACCGAGAAATCCTGACCTCTATGTATAACCTTTCCATTCTGAGCCACATTTGTGCCCTGCTGAAACAACTTGTGGTGCGGTGTGGTTTCTGGAGGGACACTTGTATAGGACTGGCGCTGAGAGAAAAAGGAGGAGGCCAGTAACTCTGTGGCATTGACCCATCTCTCTGATCCAGTCCAGACTGTATGCAACGTCACAGTGTGCTGTCCTGCCCACTTTCTCTAAAACACACAACCGCAGTCCCAAATAGCTCTAAATGCAGCTTGGCTGTGCACTCTTATTTTGGCCCCCTTCATTGCTTTGTAAGAGTTTTACAGTAAGAGCCACAAAATGAAACTTCGGAGAGCTGAGCTTTGCCAGAGCTGTTGCACTGACAGCTCATGTATTGCATTTAGTGAGGCTTTAGTTCACAAAGCTGGCTGATCTGAAGACAGCACGTTTATATTTGGACCTACTTGTTCTTTTGCATTGACAACACAGCTCTGCGCAAACTTAAATTCTGACTTGGTGTGGCACAGTACTTGAGATTACTCATATGACCCTTATTTGTCCTCCAAACATGTCATAGTGTGGCAATCAGGCCAGAGTTCAAGCTGACGTTCATTGATGGTGAAATGAGTTGTGAATGTATCCAATCAACTGTCAAACTTCTTTGTTACATAAAGAGAACGTCTTAATCTTTTCCACGGCAGGAACACTATGCACAAAATATTTAGGATTCTGACAAAGTTGTGGTCAGCACATTTGGCCTGAACGGAGGGATGTTGCTTTTATCAAGCAGCTGCGTTGTTTTAGGAAAACACCGCTTGTCACGTAATCGTCCTGAAGAACCTCTTAGGAATTTTAATGCAGTGGTCAAAGAATAGAGTAAAACCACTTGTTAAATCAAGGTAACCACAGTTTTCATCCTCCTCCCTGTTCTCGTCATTTTAATTAGCAGCTTTACATGCGTGCAAAAACCTGCACGCAAAGACACTGAAGCAAAACGCCACGATACGAGACGTCATTTGCACATTTGAACCTGTGTAAAATCATTTTAAAGGGAAGATTAATCAGTGTTTCTTTAGTAAAAAGGCAATTTGAGAACCACATGAGGAAACTCATTTAAACAAGCTATTATATTCTTAGAACAAACTGTGAAGAGGAGGTGTTGAAGTGAAGCCAAGGCATACACCAGTGAAAACATTTCTTACAGTGCATATACTTCTTTGTGGTGAGTGCTTAATTGTGTGTGTAAACTTAAATCACAACTCTATTGCCCCATAACCACAACCAAAAAAGAAAGGAGGATAAATATTTACACAGTCACCCGCATTAAAAAAAAAGAAGAAAAGGAACAGGGCGAGGGGCAGGTGTGGGGTAAGTCCTGCCAACAATTCAAGAATTTCAAAGTGCAAGTATCTGTGTCTGTGACTATGAGGGCTGGTGCGCCTTACCTGTGCACCTGTGGGTTTTAGGTTTCACCTGTATCTGAGCACCTGGATGTGCAATTTCCACTGCAGAAAGTCTCCTAATGTGCCTTTTATTTTTTTTTCCTGTTTATTGTGTGTTAATTTAAAACAGAGGCAATAAACTTGAGTAAGAAGGAATATTAAATCTTAAGCAGACAAGTATTACATTTTAACAAAGTGTTTTATATCCTTATTAAATGCTACTCGAGCAATTGTTCTAAAGTTATTTATTTTCAGCGATTTCTCCACTTCTCACCTATTATTAACTCCTTGTGGCAACATGTTAATAAAAATATGTGTCTTCAGGCAGGATAACTAATGCATTGGCCTAAATGGCCCTAAGATAGATATATTTAATAATATAAAATGCCTTTTACCTTTACCACAGTGTTTCTCTTTTGGTATTTCTAGTTTCCTCTGTATCTTTACATCTGGATTCATGCAGTTTTTGCAGTAGTAGGCTGCTACAAAGTTGGCCCAGCAAGAGCAAGTGACCTTAATGTTGAAAAGAGATCCAAACTTGAAGGGTGATTTTATATCCCTATAAACTCTGCTGTTGACTGAGGGCTCAAATGTGTAAAAACATACTGCCTTTGGTCTGCATCTGTAACAGTGGATCTTTCTGTTTAGGTTATTAGTGACCTCAGTAACAACTGTAAATACTTTTGGTGCAATAGGGTGAAGAGTCACAGGGGACCAATTGACAGGGTCACATATGGGATATTCCCCTAAAGCCAGAATTGTTTTACAAGTGTAAATATTAGTCAGTGTCAGGGTCGTTTATTCTGTAAAAGCAGTACTTGAGCTCTTGTTCCCTTAAAGCACTTTCTCAGCTCCTCTCCACCGGGCCTCAGTCACTCTTCTTATTACTCCACTCTGGCGTAATCCCCCTCTCTCATTACCCAGTCTTCTCTCCCATTCTTGAGCTCCACAACTTTCTGACAAGGTCCAGTCATCTTCCAGACAGGCTCAGCTCTCATTCTCTGCATTTAAAAATCGCTCCCCTCCTTTTTTCCTGACATGCTATGATTAATCATTCCATTAAGTGATCCGCAGTCACCGGACTGTTGGGGGGGGACGGAGGGGGGCTTATAGTACAACCTCAACCTTCCCCCAGAGAGACACCCAATCCTCAGACCATCTTCCAAAGCTCTCAAGCAAACTCTTCATGTCTTTGTTCACCACACGCATAAAACAGCTGTCATCCAGAGTGGAATACACAATCTGTCACTCAACGCGGCCAAGGGTCAAGAGACAGGATTAGGAAATGTAAATGTACTGTGAAAGATTTGGTTTTTTATTATAAAATCCTAATTAAATCCTGTATAGGTCCTCTTATCAACGAAGCTTAAAAACAGCATGTTTTTTAAAAAGGTTAAATGTCAATTCAAGGCTATAAGGTGATATGAGCCCTATAAATGGAGCACACGAGATCCCTTCATTAAAAAATGTCCTGTGGCAAAAAAGATAGGGCTAATTTTGTGAACAAATAGAGAACACAAATAGCTCTGTTAACCATAGACATACTAATTCATTTATTTAGACATCTTGGATTAAGGTTGTAAAATGCTAAACAAAAAATAGAAATGCAACATGCTCACTTTATATCCCTAAACCCACACTGTTGATGAGCCATAACAAATGTGCTTTTTCGATTTACTCTTCAACTTTTAAGCTTAGTAAGCATCTTCATGATATTATAAAGCATCTGCAAAGAAGAAGGAAAAAAACTATTCTGGGACAACAAACTAAACCACGGTTGACAGAGTGAGTCATCTGACCGGTCAAAGCAGACCGACCCGAGAGGTAACAGTTTAAAAACATCAATAATCTCTAAAACCGATATCATTGCAACAATAATGTTTCTCAGATGTATTCATTTAAAAATGATTCTGGTAAACCTTAAAACCAAAATGATTACAAAAACAAAAAACAAAAAAATACAAATCAGAGGAAATTCAAAATAAATAATGCATGAAAATATGTGTCTGCTGGTTTTATATTGATATTTATTGAAATAAAGTAGAGCATTGAGCCAATTTGTAAAAAGTAACAAAATATCAGCTATATTAACACATTTAACGTTTTCAAACCTCAAATCCATGAAGAAGCTTATAAATATACATAGTTGGATTGGTAAAAAATATGATTTGTCTATCGAGAATCATCACAGGGATAGTGAGTAGTGAGTGAGTGGTATTGAAAATTAAACAATGGTGAGGGCATTAAAGTCAAAACTTCAGTGAAATACATCGGAGTGACTGTCCCGTTGAATGTGAGTGAAAAGAAAGATGTTGTGTTTTGTAACGATAAGGTGCATTTCCCTTTACAAAAACAGTGAAGAGCCGCATTAATGAGAACAATTAACATCAAAAGTGACTTTAAAACATGAGGTTGATAAAACATCAATGAACAATGGAGATGGTGGTTTAAAGCTTTACGGAGAAGGATCTGGTTAAAAAAATAAATACATATTACTGATTGGTTGGATAGACATACTATATACACAGAAAATGTAAAGTATTTCACCACTGTTACCACAACATTGCCCATATATATTCAAACCATTTAAGTATTGTTAGATAATGTTAGGTGGATATCTTGTATTAATATGGAAAAAAATGTAGGCTATAACAATGATATAACTACTGAAGATGCACTGTAGTAAAAATAAACAGTCGAACAAATACATACAGACAGGTTTTAGCCTCTGTTTAAAAGTGCATATTTGTGTTGAGGGCTTGTTGCAGCACCTGGGGAACTTTAAGGCTTCTGGGACAGCTTAATAAATGGCCCAAGCCCCAACTCAGCCCACTGTGTGTCCCCACTGTGCTCCAGAGAACTTATATGTACCACCAGTGTTCCTTACTCAACATGCAGTAAGAGGAGCTTAGTGATGGGACAATGTGAAGGCCGGTTTAGGACCGGGCCAGTGAAAAAAACACATCCATACATTACTGCACACAGGCATTCTCTTCAACAGTCATTCTTCACCGACAAACCTCAAGGTCAACTATGCTACAAATATCACACTTGTTTGGAAAAAGAAGTCAAATTTAGCAAAGAGCCATTTGAAAATCCAAATTCTGAAGAGTGAAGGTGGTTGGGAGGGGAACTTTCCAACAGTTTTTAGGCACTTGATGGGTTTAAAATTGGCTGTTGACGTCTGGGCCAAAATAAAACATAATCTCAAAATAAATATTTCACAATACTCTCAGTTTCTGATTTTTTTTGTAAAAAAAAAAAAAAGTCAGTCTTTTTGCAAAGGCATAATTGTTTAACTCTATGAATATAATTTATATAGTTTCTTTCTTCCATTCTTTCTGTGTTCAGCTTCGTTGCGCCTCAGCTCAGGAACACACACAGATAAGGCCATCGTCTGCAGGACAACCACAAATCAAGTGCTCCGCTCCTTACTTACAGACGAATTGGTCTACAATTTTGGTGCAGCGCTTGCACTTGACATAGCAGCACCAGTGGAACTTACAGTGGCAGCGCTCCACTATCTGAGCCTTGTATTGGTCGTAGCCTCGTCCACAGCACATTAGCTCACAGCCATCCATGCCCTCTGAGGTCTTGTTACAAAGCCGTCCCACAGTGCCCAGGGACCCTGTGCTTTGGTTCTTCAAGCAGTAGTCTGGACTGGATTCAAGGTACACCAGGTCGTGGCTTGTGGGGGCGTTGAACTTGTTGTTCATCTGCACGAGCTTCCCACGAGAGTTGAGCTTCATGGCAGCGGCACTGTCATACTTTTCCTTTAGTGCATCTCCAACCTTACGAAAATCAGCCAGTTGCAGCCAACAGGTCTTCAAGCTGCAGGAGCCTGAGACGCCGTGGCACTTACAAGACACATGAGCCAGGTCTGACACCGTCTGTCACAGAAGAAAAAGGCAAAAAATTATCTCACACTCAACTGAATATATGTTTAATATCCAACCTTATTTGTTGTGCATTCAGTAATAGGTGTGTAATCCTCATCTGATGTCATTTTGCATTGATTGTCTCCATGTTTCTAAAAGTGAACTAAAAACATTGTCCACTCATTTGTCCTTTTTGAAGGCTGGCAACAGATATTTGGCATTACAAAAGTGGTTTCAAGATGTTTGGAAAGAAAGGAGCTGTCTTGTGTGATTTGACTCCCCACAGATAAAAGCCTGAAGAAATGAGAGCAGACAGAGCTGTTACACAGATGATCAGCCAGATTCCTCTCTTTGACCTGGATTGTTTCATTTCCAGCCCCCCTCATGCTGCTTCACTAAATTCTGCAGTTTGTATTCCCCACTTTGTGCTGACCCCCTAAGCTTTTTATGTTTACAGTATATTCATGTGTTGTCTTACCCGTCTCCCTGCTTCATTATTGTGAAGATTCATCAACTGTCGTGCGCTCTCATAAGAGCCCTTGGGGTAGCTTTTCTCCCTCTCGCGTGCATCCACAAACTCCTTAGAGAACCTGTAGCCATAGTTGAGGTTGTCGCCGCAGCCGCCCCATAGCCAGTCTCTAGGCAGGTCTTTGGGACGAGCTGCTCGACTGCAGCCACAGCTGGACAGCTCTCCTTCCCTGCAGGCCCGGCTCACTGCGTTGACCACCCCGGCTGCACTGATAGCATAAGTGAATGCTGTTTCTCTGCTGGCTGCAAAAGAAAACAGGAACATTATAAATGTTAGGCAGGCCAAATGATAAAATATCTTCTTACTTCTTTGGAGTTTCTATAATCTACACAGAGAGTATGTCAGTGTCACTTTCGGTTAAAATGACCAGACAGAGCAGATGTGATGTCATATGACAGCATTTACCATACACTTAAGATTAGAGAGCACTTCAGCCAAATGCTGCAAGCTCCTCGTCAACAACATGTTCAACGTTCAATGCTGGTTTGCTGTTGTTGGGACTTGGCCAGAGAGAAAATAGCGCCCTCCTGTGACCTACAGTCTTCCTAGCAGGTCCCTGCCAGTTCATCTCAAATTAGAATAGACAAGAGCTCTTTTGGTTCCATCTGTCACAAGTGAGTGATGCTGGAGCCACTGGTCATTAACTCGACATTTCCTCTGCAGGGAGGTTGCAAGACAATACAAGAAAATGATATTTGTAGGCATTTTTTCTCGCTGTCACTGAATGTTCTGCCCATTATCACCACTTTGCAAAGCCACAGTCTACAAGGGGAAACCGAGACGAGGAGATAAGCGGCTAAAGACGAAACAGCTGACCCAAGTATGAGGATGTCTGCTGACATTAAAGACAGGAGCCACTAAAAAATAAAAATGCAATCTATACTGTCTACCTGCTGGTCCATATCTTAAGAGAATATAACATAATGGTAAGAACAGATGGAAAGAGAAAGAGACATGAAGGAGGAAAAAGGGCAAAAGATATAAGTCAAGGAAAAGCCAGAACAGTAAAGGAGACATATGCACAGCCTTCATGGTAATAAAAAAGACAATGACTTAAAAAGATAAAGGGACCTTTGTAGAAAAGAAATCCAGGTGGGGATCTTTAGCAATAGCCAAGATGATCAAACAGATGGGATTTATTAGTCACAAAGCACATTTGTAATTAAGCCCTAGGATATTGGAAAAGACAAGGACCTGTCCAGAGACAAAGTGTCATCTCCCACATTGCTGCCACTCTCAGTTCAGAGTAGCATCAGCTTTTAGTAGCATTCAGGCTTTTCTCTTAGCTCTATTCCCTCTTTTACTAACCACGGCAGGCGGGATAGCAAGAGCCTAAGGACCTCCTGGAGCCTTAAATCTCCAGCAGTACCCGTAAGCCAGCAGACAGACTGTCAGGCAGACGGGCTCTGAGACAGAAAGGAGGACATACATACAGGCGAGCACTTGTTTACTTGGCCTGGCATGGGTTCTGCAATTTGGGACAGAAACAACAGAGGGAACTGGAGAAAGAGGAAGTTGATGGGATATTATGAAGGGTGATGTGTGGACAGGGAGCCAGAACTGTCAGAGTCGGAGACAAGCCTGTTGTGTTCATACATGTTCATTAAATTGTCAAAAAATATTTTAACCTTGAGTGAGGAGTTTTATGTGTTAACATTCTCAGATATCTAAAACAACCCAAACACACTGACGATAAATCTTGCATGTAATACTACATATAAAATTCTTTGTCGATCTGGATGATCCACAGACCTCAATTTTCTGTGTTACTTTAAATTTAGGAGCCACTTCTAATGAAAATTATTGACAGTGTCTGTAGACTATCCACATTTATTTGTCAGACATTTTTCTGGAAAACCAAGCTGCAAGTATGTTATTTTTAATGCTCTGAGCTGCACAAATTAAATGTCCCTTTCTTTTTGTTCCATTCATTAAAAGTGATGGCAAAATATTAAAGTGAAACACCTCTGCACAATCTGCAGTTAAAGTTAGCTGAAATTAAACACTAAAACCTCCAAACTATGTTGTCATTTTGACAGTTTATTATAGAGTAGTGGGCTTGGATCTACAACTGTACACAGTAACTAGTTTAAGTGAACTACACTGACATTTACATAACTGTAACATAAAATGCACAGATATAAATAAAACTAAATCAGACCAGTGTTTAACATGAAAGCATCCACGAGTGGGGTCAGCTTTTAGAAAAGCTCTGAGCATTAGGGCTCTTAAGCTCTTATTAGGGCATAGACTCATAGCAGTCCCATACCTGTAAATACAGGGGGCTACAGTACAGCTCCAGAGTCAGTACTCTGTGTGTCGCTGTGCGTATAAATGTTGTACAGGTTTATATGCATAAGATTGTCTCCCATTCATCAGGGGAAACACAGATTTCTCCGCTTTCCTCCTGCTCTGTGTCAGGAGTGGTTTTAGAAGGCTAAAGCCACATGTGCTTTATCGAGCAACCTCACCCACCAGCTATTCCCTCTGCACAGCTGCTGAGAGTCAACAGCCCCATACATTTCTCAAACAGACGAATGGCAAATCAGAAAGAAGACAAATTTAGCATGGAGAAGCTGGTATGCTCCATATAGATTTTTTGGGGGGATAAAGTAATCTTGATGGCGCTTACCTATTTGCATGACTCGTCCGAAGACAGAGGAGTTATCCACTGTGCTGCAGTTCCAGCGGCGGTGTCTGAACTGGTACTGGCACTCTCTGATGCCCGTCTTGGCACCTTCACCGATGTACTGCATGTGGTCCTGGTAAAACTGGCATAGTTTCTTCTGGCCCTGGGACAAGCCCACCAGCTGGCTGCACAGAGGCTGAGCTCCGATGATGTAGGCCTCAGGGATTAGCAGTGGGTTCATGGCTAAAGACCTAGATAGGACAAACACACACATGATAGGCTGTTAGGAGAGCCATAACTATGCTAGTGTTTAATCAAATAAATGAAATATAAACAAATCAAATTATATTAGGTCTTAACTTTTTATTCAGCTTTTATTCAGACTGACTTTTTATAAAATGTAACCATTAACTAATATAAATATGGTGAAAGTGACATCTCTGAGCTTGTTTGAGTATACTCAAATAATGTCTGTCCAAAAGTAGCCATATTTGCATTAGTGAAATACAGTGAATTAAAAAAAATAAATAAACACCAACACATGACTGGCTCATAGAGAAGCACTAGCTTGAGCATCTGGTTCCAGGCCACAGTACAATTAGAGCAGCCCATCCCTGAGCCCCAGGAGAGAGACAATTAGCCCCCAGTGTAACCTGATAGACTGGGGAAACTCAGCAGCACGAGAACACAAAACCAACACACACAACTTATACACACCAAAGAAAAAAAAAAAAAACAACACACAGTCTGTTTGTATGCTTAAACACACACGCAGACAGCCACTCAGGCCCTCAGCTCTGACACTAAATCATTTACACCTGTGTCCTCTCAAAGCGGAAACTCGCAGACTCAAACAGTTTGTGCTTGGAACTCGGTTTTCCAAAGAACCTGTGGTAATGTGCCTGCAGTCCAGCCAATTATTTAAACTTTAGTGGAGGCCCTTACAAAAATGTATCAATATAAAGCCTCATTATCAATGATACTTCACACACGTATTTTCATTTAGCTCGGTCATTGCCGCATGATGTCACTGCTGGCTGTTGACTCTGCAATTAAGCCCCAACACAGAAACAACTACAGGGTGTAAAGACTTGGTATTAGCTGTAAGTGGCGCTTCTATGGTGAGTGCACAAATATAGACGTTTCTGTGAACAGTACCAGAACTGTGGACAATATTCACCGGCGTTCACACAGGGATACACTGTATTTGCGCATATTTGGAGGCTGACTCAGAAACCACTATGTTTTCTATAATATTCATAATTTTGGCTTGGCAATATGAAAAGAAGGAATAGGAGTGAAAATCTGTGAATGTGCTACAGTCAGCATGTTGTATTACTTCATAGTGGGACAACTGAAGCTGTGTGGGTTCATTTAGAAAACACGCACACAGGCTCAAGCTTATCACCGCCTTTCTATAAATACGTCTGGACAAAAGCGGACGGGTATATCTAAAATGTATACACACAGATAGAACTTCATAATTTACGTCATTTAGAATTATACAAAAAAAAGTAATAGTGCTTTAAATATCAAATGTTTCTTTGCTACAAAAAGACAAGGAAGTACATGAATGCATACCACCATGAGTTGGCCTCCACCACAACCTGCATCAGAAGTGTGAGGATTGTGAGGGCAAACACACAATGTCTGGAGTTCAAGGCAGCGCTGAAAGGCCAGCAGACCGGCCGACACACACACCTCAGACCCAGGTTCATACTGCCGCTGATCTGGAGGACGGAGAAAGAAAAGGATATGTCAGTCAGTCTGCCTGGCTTCCTGGGGGATTGTCTTGCCATGACAAAAAGACATGATTTGAGAGCGCAAAGAACACTGTTTCTGATGAGAGCACAGGGAAAATTAGGGCTAGAAAGAGGTCATTTGGCAGCAGGTTTCAGAGGGACTCAAACAGCGCTGAGACAAACACATAAGATCAGACAGTCTACTTTGGATAAAAAGACTGAATACAGAAGATAGTTACTGACAATGTTACAGTCAGAAAAAAATGCAATCAAGGGAGTGATGGACAGGGAGAAAACCTGCATCACATGGACATTATAAAACACTAATTCTAACAATATTATTATTTACATTAGTTTCTGCATGTGCCTAATATATTTTTCATAGTAATTCAACAGCCTGTACATTTTTGTTGCATGCCTTTTAAAAACAAAAATGAATTGATTTTATTTTAAAACTTAAATTAATCAATAAAATTGTTTTTTTCCCCCAAAGACAACGTGTTTTAGGTGTAGGTATGAAGCATTCTTTTTTTTAAAAAAGCTGTTACAAAGCACCTGAAATAATAAAAATAATAATAATAATAATAATAAAAGAAAAAATAAACAGCAAAAACAAACGTTTTCATTTACAGGAGTTTTACACAATCCATGTAAATGACATGTAATATTTATTTTGCACATGTAAAGGCTTGTTAATCTGGTAACGGTCCGTTATCAAGTTACTGTGGAGCATTTAGGAGTAAAACGTGTTTTAGGAGCGCGTGGCGTTTTGCGTGTGTATGCGTGTGTGTGGATGCAGGTGTGCTCTTGTGGGTGTTATTATTGTGTGAGTTATTTTCCAGAGTGACTCTTGTGTCTGACACTCATTAGACAGAGGGCCAAGTTCACCATCACTCAGACAGCCCTCATGCACGCGCATTTTCAGCGCAGACGGACCAAATTGCGCGCATCATTTTCACGTCTATTTTCTTTATTGCTTGATTGAAGAGTTATTTTTGTAACTTAAATTAACCGACACAAAACAGCCAAAATTTAAGATTTGATATCAAATGGGGGCCACTACCACACCCGCCATTTCGCAATAAAAAATGACCTTTTGAGAGTTTGCAGACTGGCGCAGCGGCACGTTTCCAGGTAAAGAGTGTCAAACTCGAATCATTTTTACTTGAATAATCTTGCAGTGCATTATCACCACCCAAACCTACATCACTGATTCAATACATTTAGAATTTAAGTGGAGTGTATTTGTTAACGTTTCAGAAAATTATAGATCACACTCCTGTGCACAATTAAAAATAAAATAAAATTATGTTATTTGGTAGAAATTTCCACGGACACATTTCATTATGGATAAAAATATTACTCAAGGCAAACTTTTACCGTACTGTTCAGACTGAAAGATAAAATAAATATCCAGCATTATTTCTAAATCGATTTTTAAAATTCATAATATGGGACCTACCTAATTTGTATAATAATTTGTCTAGCCTTATGGCATTTTACAGCCACACGGTTTTGTATTGGACAGTTCATTAAAATATAAAAATATCTAATAAATATTGTGGCCAAAATATTCTCAGGAGAGTTCATTTCAAACCTATTGATATGTTCTAACCATCATTTAGCGTATTTCTGTTTTACAATCTACACTTGTCCAAAGTAAAACGGTTTCTTTTCTTTCATATTTCACTCTTTTACGCATCAGGCAGTGCGTCTGCTGCTCTCCTGATGTAAGCAACAAAAGCCAGGAGAGGGAGCCAGGTGCACGGCTTTGACCCAAGGACAACTGCACAAAGAGGACTTTAGTTATCAGTAAACAATAAAACAAGACTTTATTTAACTGAGGAACACTTTACTGTTATAGGCCTAACATTTGCCTTTATAAAATGAAATGTACTGCAGTCAGATGTGCCACTATTAGAATGAAAGAAGCTCGTTCCTCATCTGTGAAGAAGTTAATTCAGAAGCCCTGGGCCTATCGATTCATTGGGATCCTCCTGAAACCAAACTATACCAAAGATTGTTGGAGGGTCACGGCCAAAGAGAGAAGTGCTGGCTACTCACCGAGGAGACAGTCCGTTATAAGTAGAGTCCACTCTCTTCTCAAACCAATAATCCCAGGCCACACCAGTCCAGGTGGATTAAAGATTCCTCTTTGCTTCTGGAGTAAATGAAATCTAGCAGTCTTCACAAGGAAACGTCTTCAAAAGTAACAATTTCTTCTTCTAAGATCTGGGTTTTTTTTGGAGACAGTAAAAGCGCTCCGTGGAACAAGAGGTCTAAACAACGGAGAAAAGTCCGTTTTACCGAATGGATGCTTAGCTCTATGTGGACTTTTTAAAAATAAAAACAACTACGGCAAGCCAAAGTGCCAAAATGTCGCATGTGCTTCTGGGATTTCTTTTGGTGAAATGTGTGACCTTTTGCCTAAGTGAAAAGTCTTCCAGGGTACAGCTAAAATGTTAAATCCAGTCGTTTGCTCAGTCAACCCACAGCAGCTTTTACCTGCGGAAAGATCCACACCGTGATCCTCGCCACAAACGACTTGTCAATTTACCTTCCATTCTGTGCGAAGACAACAACGAAAACGATCTGTGACAACTCCCTTTACAGCATCCAATGAATAAAAAGATGCAACAGTTCCAGACAGCAGACTGAGCCCCCACAACACTTTTGTCCACACGGTGCGTCGGTTTGGCGTGTGAGCTCCGGCTGCTGCGTCCACGCCGTGCCTTGTCTCAGTGGCTGTCGGACAAATCTCAGTGACTGCTCCTTCTTCACGCCGTTTTCCTCTCACTCCTCTGTCTCACCTGCTTCTGTCGCCTCCCCTCTCAAACTAGTCGTCTGCAGCATGGACGAGCGCCGCAAAACCCCTTGCACGCCTGCGCATGCGCTCTTCCAGAACTTCTTCATCTTCCAGTGCAGGCAGTCACTAACTTTCAGGAACCGAGGAATTTGAGTGTAGGTGAAACTTTGGAGAGGGAGGGTGAAGGGGAGGGGTGGACGGAACAGGCTGTAACAAAACAAGCGTCTCTATTACCTAAAATAAACTTATAAAGCACCCGAGGCTATTACCCTATCCATACTAGAGCACAGATTTTTCACTGACTGGCAGATCAAGTTACCATGAGGTAAAAATCTAGACAAGCAGCTCCATATCCAGTGCGCATACTGGGCGCTCTCATCACCTGAAGGCCTGGAACATTGCAGCCATTAAGGTCATTATTATTTTATGGTACATTATCTCAAAACATAGACCTCTATAGGATTCCACAGGCATTACAGAATACAGTTTGTTTCTCAAAGTCAGAGGTCAAAGTGCTCAGTAGTTCCACACTCTTTTTTGACTGAGTGGTTATTTTCAATTGCTCATGGATTGAAGAAGCTGGGGTAGAATAACAGTAGGAAAAACAATGCTGAAATTAATGGAAGGGACATTAACCTGGATATCTGTCTGGGTGCGCAGATAATACAGGTAAGAAGGAAAATTGTTTCATCTGGTTATACTGAAAAGGATAAGGAGAATAGGCAAAACAATGAGAAAAACACAGATAAGTCCCCCAGGATGTTTTACATATAATGCTTTTGTCAGAGCCATGTGTCAGAATCGCTGTCAGATGTTTCCTTAAGCAATGAAATGTCATAAATTGAGCAAATACCGGACATTGCTTTTGCTATAAGCAACATTTAGATTTGCAGCCCACTAGAGAAGCTGTGATTGTGTTAGGGTGTCTTTTAAAGACACTACAACCACATTTCTGATCCCAGTAGTCATTTGCCATACCACACTACCCCTCCTTCCACTCGCCCTCACGCCCCTGTTCCCTGAGGAGGAAAACTGGGCAACATCTGGCTGAGTTTATGAGAGAGGGAGAAGGAGAGAGAATTGGTAGACCATGAAAACTGGGAAGAATTTGTTCTTGGTGGAGTGCAAAAGTCTATTGTTGTAGATACCATTAGCGGCAGTGTAATTTTAATCTTGTGAAAATAGCCATTGTTGTGATCAAATTTACCACCAATGTCAAAGCTATTGTCCTTCTGATTAAACACATTAAATGTCTTGTAAAAAAACGTTTTAATCAAACAATGGAGAAAAAAAAAACAACAGAAAAAACTGCAGAAACACACTGGAACAATTCAAAAGTGAATAGTGTTTTCCTTCAAACTTTCAGTCATTGCAATCATATGAGATGTGCTTGCGCACAGTGTACAAAAACTTTACATATTACAGATGGGAAGGACTTAATGGAAACCACTAAAACACTATGTTTTCTATTACCTCCATTTCACTTTTAAAAGTAATGACATTGCTTCTTAAAAAAAATGCAAGACACTTCATTTGAAACCGTTTTAGAGGATCAATTTATAGTTATGTGTCACCCATCAGCAAAGTACGTCACACAGCTGCGTCAACTCCAAGACGGGTGACACTCCAAACTGTTTTGGATGTAGAGAAACCAAACAGAACATGATATTGGTCGATTAAACAAACACACAGCAGGCTAAAAGAACAGAGGGACAAATGTATAAACATGCTGTTCTTACAGTAAACTGCATGATTTGAGGTCAGTTGTGTTCCCCTTCTCTGTTTATTAATGGACAGTTCATAGCCAAGGTGTAAGCTGATCCTCAAACAGTTTTTTGTGGGCATCTTTTGCTGAAATTACTTTGTAATCCTTCAGAAGAACGCAGCAGATCGGCAAATAAAATGGTGGTTTTACTGGGATCATAGAGGACTCAGATCTGTTCCAGCAATTTGTTTCAATGGGCAAGGGACATCTCCTTTGGCACCGTATGTCAAAAAGATTGTGGATTTTGAGGTCCATGTTGTTATATTTACAAAAGTCCAGGATTTAGTTGCACTTGTAAACATATTTATGCCATCACAAAGAACTCTATGACCAGCATGTGCATGGGTTTACAGCGAGGTCTGTTAGCTCACGCTACCCACAAATGTGTTTAAATGAATTCTGTACAGCCAGCCTATTTTTTTACTAAAACACCAAAGGAAGTAGTGGTACCTTGGATCTCAGAACAGATTTACACAAACATTTATCTGGAATGCACTTCAGTTTGCCATAACATTTGTCTTCAAGGCCTTGTTGAGTTCATGACTTGCAGAATTGCTGGATGTTCATTGAACTGATGGTCGTCATTCTACCTGGAGGAAAAATTGAGAAAAAAAAAGGTATGAGATCTCAAGTTCAAAAAAATTCACACAACACTATGGAAATGTGTCATGGTGCCAAGCATCTCAATTTGTTTTAAATATTCTCAGTTGTTGGCTTACATTGCATGGTTACGGGGAAGGTAAGCTCAACACACTTAGCTCCAGTGTTGATGTCTTGCTTATTTTGTGGCTATAGCTTGACCATTTTGTTCCTAACTCTGTCTGGCAAGTTTCCAGAGCTCCTTAAGAATGCTCTAAATGCAGCTGGCTGCAGCCCAAACATCAAGTGCTCATTAATAAAAAAAGGAAAAAATGTTACTGAATGTGAGTGTGTGTGTAAGTCGGGCTACTCAGCCACTCAGCAACAACTCACTTCTGTCCTGGGGGCTAGGTAGTGAAAATACAATGATGTATGTCCAGAATGCTGGGGGCGCCTCATTGGCTGAGCAAACAGCCCCCAAAATAACTACCAATCATCAAAGACGTTATCATCAGTCACAAGGGGAGGTTACGGTGAAAAAAACTTTGGTAGGGACCACAGATGTGTAAAGGTATTACTTAAAATTGGCCATAAATTAAATGTTCTAAAAAGATTTTTGTAATTGTAGCATTAGTTAGTTGTATTTGTTGTATACAAAGAATGACCATGAGGAATGTGTCCAGATCTGCAGGGCTGGTACGCTCTTCCTGTCCCTCTCTGATTGGCTGCCAGGCAGAGAAGGACCATCCATTACAGCCAGGAGTAAATAAACAGGGAGTGCAGTTAAAGTGCCATCATTTGTTGTATGAGTGTGGTGCAGTGGTAAGGCTGTTTGCATGCAAGTGTGTGTCCATGCACATTTGTGTTGTTTCTCAAGTTTCTATGCTGTCGTCTGCACTTAAATTAATGATTTTGGGGGCAGAGAACCAACAAATATGGCCCCGGGCAGGGCATAATGGAGAGCACGACCTGCCCGTAGATGTGTTTGAAGACTGCTCCTCTTTCTTCTCAGTCAACACCTCACTAGCTCCGCACAACAGACGCATTCACTACACAAACTCACATGCGACGCCTGCGTTTGTCTTGTTAATGAGGAAGTGCATGCCGATATGTGGTTGCCAATGTGTGTATGTTTATCAGCTTGTGATTATTTTACATGTTGTGACAGTGTTCTTTTTTTTTTAAATTTTATTTTATGAGTGGAATTTGTAGCTGTGATTATATCCTACTTTCGATGTGACGAAGCATATTATATCAGGCAAGAGAACTGGAACCATGCTCTGGATAATTTACTGAGCTCAAATGGCTCTGACAGGCTGCTTAAAGCCTTTCAGCACAAAGGTCACTGTCCACAATTTTGTGCTCCATCAACTGCTAAAGGGAGCAATGGAAGAAACCAAACACACTCACATGGCAATATACAAAGACAAATTAAGTGTTACATACAAAGTGGTAAAGTGTAAAATATGATACAAGATAATAACAATATGAACTGTCCTGGCTCCGCAGCCTATTTTGTCTTGTTAATATTGTGACTGCTGCTAAGAAAAAGATCTTTGATATAAACCAGACACGCTCTAATCTTTAGGTAGATTTGTACACAAGAAGGAAGTTTGCCAGAAAGACACAGCAACAGGGGAAGATTACATTAATCAAATGTGGACATGTGCATAAGTTATAGCTCTGCTGTATGCGAAGGAAAAAGTGCGGCAAGAATAGTAATAACCAAAACCTCTTGCTGTGAGTTCCTGAGAAAACATTAACACTTCACAGACAGTTCAACATATCAGATGAGATCATTCTGTTATCACATAAAGATGGAGAAGTTGAAAATAACACAGCATGCTATGTGAATTATATGAGTTACAGCCATATCAACACATACCTTTAAATGGTCATATCAAATGTTCCTCTTTCCCTCAAAGCCTTCAGCCATCATCTTGTTTCAGCTGCAATCGGCCATTCCTATCTTCCACTCCCTGCATAACCCTCATCCTCCACTCTTCTTCTTCTAGTGCTTAATGGTAGGATCCAACAGGGTGAACACTTTCTCATATTAATACTCATTTAGGAGAGGAAAAATGATTGACTTATCAAATGTTGCCACTGCCCTCCACAGAAATGTCTCTCCGTGATATTTTTATACCACATTCTACCATGTCTATTTTCATCATCTATTTCCTTCAACACGTCTTTCCGTCTATCAACCTAAAGACTGCATACCAAACCCCAAAGTCTAGATAAGTGTCCAAAGCTGTTCTTTGCTTTAAGTGCCACTAATATAAACCTGTTAAATGGACTCTTGAAGGACCACCAGTGTTTAAGTGTTGCTCTTTCACTTGGAATTACCCTGTGGTTGGCATTCTTTTACTCTTAGAAAAAAAAGAGCAACACACTAAATTGAATTACAAGTACAAAGATGTGCCCCCTCCCCTCAGCTTGCTCTGCTAAGAGGACAGACGTAAAACAAGCCGTTGGGTGGTTTTGGTGGCCCATCCTGTATGTCAGTGGTGAGGTGAAGTGAAGGAAGGTAAAGAACTGACAACCACCATGGTGCAAAGAAGCTTTAGTTATTCCATCTTATCTTCATACTGATAAAATGTGGTTGAATATAGGTCTACTGAATGTCCAGCTTGCTGAAACAAACTGTTGCATTTAACTTCTGTTTATTGAATGGAGTGTGATTGTGACTCAGTTTACTCAAGCATTTTCTCCACTCCCCTACTTTAAGTGTACCATTATCATTATCTAAACGTGATGGAACAAACCTAAATGATGTGATGTGGTTCCAAATCATCAGTCTGAAGTGATGCATTCCCAATAGTTAACTCGGATTACATATTAAATGGGTAAAAAAAAGATGCAGATCTCTGCACACATGCACATCCAATCATTTTGAAACCATAGCCTTTTAAAAGCTCTAAAAATATGGTCTACATCAAGTAGTCCCAGAAAGAGAACATCTTTCCTGCAACAATTGCTTCAAGAGCTCGTGCCTTTCTTCCCTACTTTTTCCTTTTCCCCATTTGTTCTTTTTTTCCCCCCTTCTTTCAGCCTGACTTTTACAACTTCCTCCTGGTTGGGGCTGCAGCACTAACCCAAACAAAACTCCATTTTTTAGTTATTGGCCCTCATGGCATGTAATGGAGAATCAAGCTAATTATCCCTACAGCTGTTTTCACTTGCTTTTTATGTAAGCAATACCTGGCTGATCCAGAGAGCAACAGTGAGGCCCTTCTTAGTGCTCCAGGCCTCCAGGCCGGCTGGAATTAGAGAGCAAAATGCCAGGTTTTCCTTCTCCCGCCCCTACCCCCTGATGCTGCTTGTATGTACCCCAGCACCCATCTCTCATGTAGCACACAACCTGACCTAACCAAGGCCAGGCTCAACCAAAGTAACTCCCCACACACCTACAGCTAATACAGCTCTGAAACTGTACCCAGGACGGATATTGATGACAAAGTTTCTTTCACTTGCAGTTAATGAAGAAAGTAAGGTAAAGTGTGGCATCGATTAAATTGTAACATTGCCCACAGTTTTACATTGGGGGCACAGAGGGGGAAGAGAGAACAAAAACAATCCGTCACTGGCTAATTACATAATTTCCTTCGTCTGAGCAAACACTTTCTGGGTGAAAGCAAGAGTGAGCAGTCCTCACTGTTGCCAGGCCAAGGGATGCTGCAGACCCACAGAGTACAACCAGCAACAGGCAGCAAACATCGAAAATGAACATTGCCAAACTCTGCACACTGTGTGAATTCTACTCTACTCTATATCCAGAAACTACTAGGTATCAGCATTGATCCTCCCAACTATTTCAGAGTAGCGTGATTCAGTGTAGATAAACAGTTGCCGGTGTAGTGTTCCCCTCATAACTTCATTCCTCTGTGCAGCCAGACTCCTGTTCAATGCAAACACCACTAGGTGGAGTTGACTGTTGATGAAAAAATATATCTTGTGTATCAAACTCATTAAACTCAATAGAGAGGTACCATGCTCCTATAAGAGAGTAGAATATAATCTATTCATGTCCTAATTCTTCTTGTTGAAATAGTGCTTGCATCATCCTACAATGACAAATGGTTCAGAGAGTGAAAATTGAACCTAAACTACAGTCTGACAAGTAGAAAAAGTAAAAGCGCAACCTCATGCCTACACCCCTCTCTCTCTCTCTGTTTGTTTCTAATCCGTTGAGGAATGATGGAGGGTTCTTGGAGGAATGGTGGTGAGTGCTCACAGAGCACTCAACGTGTGCTAATGTTTAAATGATACGGGTGGAATTTGCAGTATCTCACCCTAATGTGGAGGTTGTTTTGACACCTTGCTATATAAGCACTTATCCACACTCATATAAGGTATAGCTTCAAAACAATAGTGTATATTTAATAGCTTTCTAAACATTAAGGGTTACTGTTTAAGTAATAGGTTGAGATTATAAACTGACATAAAGATAGCAGCTATAAATCTTACAATAGTAGAAAGTCTGATATCAATTTTTACACAGTGACAAACTTTAAGATATCACATCAATTGCAACTACATTATTACACATAAGCAAAAACGAATCATACTCCTGAAAATCTTTTACTCACAATGCTATATATTATCTCAAAAGGAATTCATTCAAATACATAAGCAAATTAATTATTAAGTGGAATTATGTTATGTTCTTAATGTTGGTCCAAAATACAGTTCTGTGAGTCCCTCAAACCCTCATCCTTGCCATTGTCATCTTTATCTCATCTTTATCTTGCCTTTTCAGACTTTTATTTACTTCTTTAAGCATTTGTTTTATGAAATGATTCCTGTGATTCTCCTTCCTTGTTTAAAGTGGACACTGTACAGGTAGCAGTGTGTATGTTACTAACAGCGGTGTGCTGCTGCGATTAGCTGCATATGTGTCTCAATGACCTCATGTTGTACAGTGAGAATAATATGGAGACCCTAGTGAACCTGTTTCCCATATAAACACCTCGCCCATACTTGGCCGGCGAGCCCTCAATGAGCCTACATCCTGACACCAGCACGGGCCCAGCCAGGCAGGGGAGACGCGTGAAACCTGAGCCCACATTAAAGCACCTTCATCAGGTAGGAGATCAGTGGAGGCCTCCATGCTCTCAGAGTCTGCGGGGGTCCGGGCCTCTGAGGCCCTATCTCAGCTCCATCTGGAAAGAGAATCTGAGGGTAGCCTGATGGTTTGATAAGAGAGCATGCCGACTGACACGGTAACTGCCTCTTGCCCCCATTCAAGAAAATCCCAGCGTTGATGCGACCTCAGCTCCAGTACATTCTCATGTGGGAGGGGGCGGACTCAGGATGACTCGTGGGCCCTTCACTTTACTTTTAAAGATAGAAGCAGTAATCTGAAATGTGCACACATGCACTACATTACCAAAAAGCCGAGTGTGATGTTTCAAATTCATATTTTTGTCTTTGAGTAAGGGGAAGATTTTCCATACAGGAGATACAGTGTGGGCTGGAGTCAAGACCTTGTTCCTGAAAAATGGAAACAAAGCATACAGAGCCAGACAAGTGGTAAATCTCCCACTCTGCACAAATACTATTTTATTGCCCCAAGTGAAGGTTTTTACAGTCAATTTCCATCCTTATGCAGTTATTGATCGGGGCAGGCATCAGTTGTTTTCTAGAGCACAATTTAAGACCCAACCTCTTCCTGACGTCTTCTCAAGACAAGACCAACTCCTGACGCATCTCTGCTCACAAAGGTATTCTCTATTATTCATGATTTAGTCTCCCTTTCTCACTGACTTTTTTTTTTTTTTTTTGACCTTTTTACTGCAACTTGTACAATTTCCATGTCTGACTGCAGGTGCTGTGTTTCATCTGGTCAAAGCAAGTCTCTGTTGTTCATGTGAATAAAGAACTCATGTAAAGCTTGACATACAATTATTTTTTGGTTTGGTCCTGTTAATTCAGTTACATTTAAAATCACTTGGACCTCCAGCGCATGCAATTAAATTTCACAAGCATAGTGTCAAGCAATTTTGTATTGTTCATCTCGATCTATGAGCGTGGGCTGGACACTTGTGTCAACAGAAGCTGATAATGGGCTCTATTCAGTAGCTACAAGTGTTTGAGGTAGACAAGTTCAGGAGATTTATACAGTCAGCTAAGATTTCTGTTTAAGCATCAAACGTTAGAAGCTTTGGCTATCCAATGTTAAGAGTGAGTTCATCTAATCCACTAGGACAAGACAGTAAATTAGTTTGTTTTATTCCTTCTTTGCAAGCTCTGTGCCCCATTATTGCACATGATTTACAGCAACATTTACAAAACCAAATGAAAGAGGACTAAAAATAAGATCTGATACAATGTAACATAGCCGTGCTGATTGTCAAATAAAAGAGGAGCCCTAACACAGCTGTGTTAGCGGAGCTTAATACAAGCTAAGTCCGGTCTCAGGAAGAACCAATCATGTTGTTGGCGGGAGGCTGTTTAGTGCTTTTGGGGTCAGTATAGCCTCAGGACACAAGGCAAAAGGATATGCAAGTGAACTGTGAGTGATCCCTACCTGAGTGCATGTCAGTGATAAGACGGAAAATAATTGTTGGATATTCCAAAATAAAATTAGATAAGGCATGATGTAAAGACTACAGTGTTGACTTTAGATGGTTATGATGTGCGTTCCCAGTTTCCATCCATGGAAGGCAATGTTTTGTGTTTGTGTGTGCGGTAGGTACGCCAGGTTGTGGGGTCCCACTGCCAGCAGGCATGTCATGGGGCAGCATTAAAGGGAAAACTAAGTGGGAATATTTTTGGGGAAAATACCCACTTTTCCAGCCTCAGGGCTGTAAGACAGATTGTGTGGTAGGGACACTGGGGAGGGAGACATGAGAAGGAACTCAAGCACACATATTTAAATGAAAA
The DNA here is from genome assembly GCA_036850595.1 of Rhyacichthys aspro. NCBI lineage: Eukaryota > Metazoa > Chordata > Actinopteri > Gobiiformes > Rhyacichthyidae > Rhyacichthys > Rhyacichthys aspro. The sequence goes on along the minus strand of CM072154.1, from coordinate 15,177,966 downwards.
ACAGTGAAGTTATCTGATTTCTCAGACTTCTATCAACTCCAAACGGCCTCTACATGACTGTAAACTCCTGTCTATTTTTCACTCAGACCACAAACACTGACACTTCTCTTGCAACAATACTGAACCCTTAACAACCTCTGTACAACTCTGTGGAAGGCCCTGGCAGTAAAACTTAAAAAGGAGATACAGTGGATCATAAATAAGCGTCATAAAAAGTGACAGAAGTTTGGCCTAAAGTGTAGATCGAGAGAAAATAATCCTCATTAGTTTTGACAAAGTGACTAATAATTTTGTGATATTTACTGCTGAAACACACTGTACCCATTAAACACATGCTGATAAAGGTATCCAGATTGACTGCGCTACGGCTAACACTTATATTTAGTCTTTCTGTGGGATTCATATTATGATGCACAAGAAGGCAAAAGCAAGGCATGCTTTTTGTTATGATAACAAAAGATGATATGGAGCATAGATGGGACAGTAAAATATGTAAACCTGTCCCCACTCTGTTTATAAAAGCCTGCTGTATACAATATTAATGTGATGAATAAGTTAAGGATAGCTTTTCAAATCTGGTTCATTTAACTAAACATCATGACATGCAGTTCCCAACTGATACCATGACAGAAAAAGAAACACTAGTATGCTCCAAAATGACCTAAGAATAAAATGATTTAGTGAAGTGCATACAGACTTCCAGAAAGTCATAAAATTTTCTGTATGAAATGTTGCTGTGTGTGAATTTGTAGGTCCATTTGTCTGGGTGGTGCTGGGAATAGTATCAGCTTAAGGCTGAAAGAATTCGGGCCTCCCAAGCAAGGTCATGTGCTGATGTTTAGCAAGAGCTTTCTCAGGTCACAGACTGTGACTTTCAACCATCACTCACATTACCCCACATCTTTGAGTAGTTCCCTGCAACTGCATGCCCCACATCTCCAATGAAGTTCACTGTAATGATAGGTGACAGCCATCTTAGTCTACTTACATAGCCCAAGCAAAAACAGTCAACCTATACTGTCCTTACATTTACATGACATTAATGATATGTGTGGAAAAAACAACTGAAAAAGGAGAGCTGTTACCTTCAGATTAAACTGTACTTTTAATTTCCTGCAACACATAAATATTTTAGCCATCTACAGCTAATGATAAACATTAAACATAATAGGATCACTTGTGCAGGTGTGTAGGAATGTGTATTTGGAGAGAGATGTGATATCCATTGGATGGTGTGCTTACACAAGCTTGCCTTGTGGTAAGGGTGCCCAGTGTTGTTTAAGCTAACAGGGATTGTTCCCTGAGGTGCCCTCAGCACATTACAGCCATTGTTTGGCTTGGCATCAGTGGTGCTCAGTGCAGACTGCTCCAATCTCCACACACTGATGTGTTTGATGTTAAAATAAGATGTTAGAATAAACTAAAATTATTTGACTCAACTCAAGCACTTTTGTATTGTTCTTAGCCTTACACTTAAACTCTAAGGCCCTGTTCAGACCTAATATTAAAATACGCTCTCAACACATTCATAGTTCTATTCAGATGTAGCCTCGGCTACTACACTTGTGATCGGGGCTTTATAATAGTGTGAATGGGGTAAGTTTGCTACAAAGATTTTTGTATAACTTAAATGTAGTGTGCATGATAATAAATCAAAGAAGTTACAACTTTGGAAAATATAAAAGACATTTTATGGTTTTTGTTTTTTTTCCATTATGTATGCAAATTGATGACAGTGTTGCAACAATTTAAAAAAAGGTTTTATGCCCCATGCTTTTAACCACAGCGTCTGAACAAGGCATCGGCTTTGCCTGGGTCCTTTGAACCTTCCAGAAAGGAACACTCAATAACGTGCAGCTCACCAAAATAAATTAGCATCAGGCCTCGTAAATGCCAGAACTTAGTGTTTTGTCGCTAGTGTTTTGCAGGGATAATGCCATTGTGTCTCTGTCCACCTGGACACATGTTAAAGGGCACAGACAGACACACCCAGCCACATAAAAGAAATACACAGTCACGTCAGTACAGTCTGAAAACATGCCGATGTTAATGGCTAAGCCAGAGCTCCTGGGTGCCTTGGCCCACATCCACTGACTCGTCATAGTTAAAATATATCATGTGCATCCCAGTTTGTATACAATGATAAATGAACACATGCTGTAGTACTGCTATCATCAGTACTTTCACAATTCATCTGTAAGAGTTCAGTTAACCTTGGCTGTGATTTTAAAGTCCACTGTTTTTTTTTTTACTTGCGCTATGCTTTAATACAACCATCTCCTCCTGAACAATGTGCAAAATGCATGGAGAAAGAACATTTGACAGAGATGCAGCAACAAGGAATGATCTTTAAACAACGGGAGTATTAACAGACCGTTTAAGACTTGCTCTTTCATTGAGTAAATCTGTCCGGGGATATTTCACACTGTAGGAATCTCCTGTCGAGCAGATCAAAGGCTTGCCATGAGACAGGGCTACAAGGAACAGGTGACTTGTCTGACATACACTCGGGCATTTACACATGAACCCAATACCACTAGATACACACACATTTTTCTGGATGAACAGGCACTAAGATCAGAAAAGCACAAGTGACAGCTCCTTTTGTGTCTACTATGAGCCGGTGGGGAAGCCGTGCACAGAAAACCATACATCTATCATCTGAGCTTCTAAAAACCACTTAAAAAGAGTCAATACGCACACATGCACACAACGTATGGAGTGAGTATGACAATGTAAATTCAGACTTTACAAGTTTGAGCGTGACATGTACCATATGAGGAGGACAGTGATGGGCCAAACATATGTACGGAGGATGTTCAGATACGAATAGAAGCATGTGGGACTTAAGCTTGGTTATGATGGATAGATCTAATATAGAACGGCCATATCCATTGGGGGTGAACATAAGGCTATGTCATCACTGGCCCATCTCTCTCCATACCTTCCATCACTTTTCACTCCCTCCTATAAACAGCAGGATGGGGGAATACTGTAACTCCCACATATAAGGATGTGCACAAACACACATGCGCTCTTTTCATTTGACTGTAGCATAGTACATGACGCACACAAGCGCATGCCTATACAGAACAACATTTTCACTAAGAGAAATTAATCCCGGGTGGTCCCAGATGCAGAAATGTTTCCACTTGAAAAAGTTCTGGTTTTGAAATCACGCAATCCAGAGCATACTGGATTCAAACTGCTTTCAAACATACACACACACATAACCACTGAGTGATTTCAATGGAATAAAATAAAAGGGAAATAAATGGGAGGGGAAGTCAATGAAGACAGAATAAATGACTGCAGGGCTTCTGATAGTATGCACTCAACCATCCATAACCCAGCCTGTCTCTTCTAAACAATAATAGCCCGAGTGACGCTCAAATGCTCTGTTTAACGTAGGAAGGCCCCACCTTAAACATTCCTATTATGGCAAATAACTTTCACTGTTTTCATAGAATATGAGAAGATTACACAGTGCTATGATGGGCCAATTACGTCCTTTGCTTAAACACACCTCTGTACCAACAGCTCTGTAATGATGATGGCTTAAACGTTTTGGCCAATAGAGGCCCTTTGAGAGGGCCTGGTAGTCACTCACAAATACACTCTGCCTAAGGTAAATACACACACACACACACACACATGCACACGTCAAACTGAACAAAGAGTGGCAGGAGTGCTCGTTTGGTTATTTGATTTTTAAAGTATAAATTTATAAATAGGACGTGTCATTGTAGGGACACTTTTAGATACTAGATACAGTGATACTAGAACACTTTAGTGATGCCATTTCCACAAATAATCACTGCTATCTTTTCCCTTTCACCATTAATAGCAACATTTCCCAAGACTTTATATTTGAACTCACTCATTGTACTACTTTCCTATGCTTCAAAATTCCTGAGATGGCCACTAACAACAAGTAGGGACAGTTCAGTTGTAGTAAAATATGCATGCTTTTGTGGGGTTAAGGCCTCTAATTAGGATGAGAATTATGTTTAGACTAGGGATAGTGTGCAATGAATATGGCACTGACACAGACCAACTTGTGCAGTCAGGTCAGAGATTGCTTTGTGCTAAAAAGAAAGTGATGAACAGGCTAGAAGTGCTAACATCTTCTCAACATCCTCTCTCCCTCCCCCACTGGACTGAAACCTGTGTCACCTCTGACCCAGCTCCAATTCACTACTGTCATTTTGCAATTAACACCAATTAAGTCATTTGGCTGTAAGATTGTGGGTGCATGTGTGTCTATGGGAGAGGTAAGTATATGGATGTGTGTATGTGCACATGATAGGGCAATTACAGCAGCACAAGGGAGCCTTTTGGAAGCGGAGGGCCCTGCAATCAACCAATCAGCCTTCAGATGGCTTTGACATGAAAAGAGAGAGTGGCCTCTGCTAACCCTGGGGGTCAGCCTCAATTTACTCTATTTACCCACTCAGGAATGGCTCCCAGTGTGTGTATGTTAAGGATCGATGTTGAGGGAGGGCAAGGGAATGATGAATAGGTATGGAAATGTCTAACTTAGCGAGTGGAATAGCAAAGGAGAGAAGGAAGGGAGGGTGACTGTGCAGGTGAATTGTGCAGTGGGTGAAGGGAGTAGTGGGCTTGGAGCACAGAAGGGGATGTGGGGAAAGGCCTTCAGGTTGTGTTTGCAAAGCTAAAAGGCCAGCAGTTGGAGCCCATTTGCTAACAATTTCCCCTTGGAGAGTGGTTGGCTTTACACACAGACACACATACTTCCCCTGAAGATTGTACTGACGGCCAAGGAAGACGGACAACTTTAAACTTGGCTTAATCTTGATAAACATAAAGACGCATCGTCATGATGAAAGAGTATTCAACAAAACTTCAAAACTATGAGGTGATCCCTCAATTATTTATGCTTTTCTGCTTATGCATTTAGGTTGTAGGTGTCCTGTTTATTAAGACTTCAGCTTTTGAAGTTCCTCATATTTAAGAGGTTTTTTTTTCTAAACAACATTTTTGGATCTGACTGGATTTACCTAATTCTGGAATGAATATACATCTTAAAAGAAACACTACAAGAAAAAGCACCATCTATGGTAACATTTTCAGATTTTGCCTTTGCCTCGAGTGGCAACAATGATCTTGGATTTAGAATTGATGTTACCTTATTTTGATAAAGCTAAAACTATTTTTACATGATTAGAAATTAATTGGTAGAAATAAAGCAGTAGAATAAAGTAAACAAGGTAAAAAACAAAGAAGCCAGTCCACACCATTCTGTGGTTTGTAATAATGTCTAATATGGTTAGACATGTGTGCTTGGTTATTAAATAGACAATAACCTCACCTTTACACTTGAAACAGTCACTGCTTCTGTAGCACTCTCCACAAAACTAACCCATGTACTGATCAATAGCACAGCTGTGATGTCTGGTTCCAGGGCTGGGCTGCAAAGCAGTGAGTAACACACAACAGGACCAGTCAGCCCCTCATCACACCAACAAGCTTCTGGCTAAAGAACAAGGGATGGTAGAAAGAAGCACAAACAGGCATTCAAAGTTTCAAAGAAGAGAGAGAAGTAAACTCAGACGCTCACTATTTCTGCTCCTGGTCAATAATATCACATACAGTATCTGACAAGAGGAACAGTGCTTATTGTGCCCCAATTGTGTGTGTATCAGAGGAAAAGTGTCCAGCTTTAGGGGTCTTAGATGAACTATAATCAGGACCACATGATTGCAGCACAGGAAGTCCTCCAGCAAAGGACAGGAAGCAGGAAAACAAGGACCAAATCATTAGTCTAACCCTACAGCCAATAAGAGGCCCGCATATTACAGGAAGGGGAGTGGTTAATAGAGCGTCCACATCTATTACACGTTTGTGTGTGTGTGTGTATGTGCCTACAGGCTGGTATTAATGACTTGTTTGTTTACTACAAGTAATGAGTGCAGGTTGTGTGTGATTGGTGGAGTCGGAGGAAAGGTGTGCAGCAGGTTTGGGCCTCGAGCAAGACTGACACACACACTTTGCTCAGATAGTGAGGACAAATGAGAAACAAATGGTCTCAGTGTATGGAATATGCCTCATCTAACCTTCTCCTTTTCCAACAGGGCAGTGAGAGTGCAGTTTTTAAAATGCTCCGTTCAGATATTCTGCCCAAACCCAGCAGCCCTCCTACCACATTCTCACCGCCCCTTCCTTCTCTGTTCTGCAAGCCATCAAGACTAAAGAGGCTAATTTCTGTCGATGGCTTACAGGTGGCCAGTGCAAGGTGAACCACATCCACTCTGCTGGAGGACACACACACACAGGGCACACTAACACTTAAAAAAAAAATCAAGCCTCTGAAAGCAACCCTTTTTAAAACCTGATGCCAAACATCAAAGAGTGAAATACACCTTAACACACCTCAAAGGCACCAGAGACACACAGTTATGCACACCAGCACACAGGCATTAAAATGGCCCAACTCAAACATATGCATGCTCGTAAACCTTTAGAGCACAGAGGATTTCCAACAAATGGTTTGAGGGTCAGTTTTAGGCCTGGGACTATCTCATGTTCCCAAACAAAGTAAAACCCCTTAGTGCTCTTGTAACATTAAGAATTGTTTAAGTTCTATAAACACAGCTGCACTAAGGCAGCAATTGCACAAAAGCATCAAAATGGTGCGGCTTTATTTTATCTCCAATTCTAAAGAAAGTTGGCTTTTACAAATAGACATTTTTAGCTGACAGCAAATATCTCTTATGTGAGACTTACAAATGGGAGTTATATTGTGAGGAAGGTGGATCGATGCAGCTTTATGTTATTCAATATCCACATTTTGCCAATAAGCTGTGGATTCTTATTTTATTGTATTTTTTTTTTTTTTTTTAATAATTACCACACCAAAGCAGACAAAATATACAGGGATTTCTTTGTGGCATTCATCTAAAAAAGTGATCTGGTTTCAATGCTTTGTCTGACTAGATTATACATCTTTTAAAACCAGTTCCACATTCCTGGACAACCATCTGTCTCTTAGTCATCAGATGAAGGTAAAGTAATGTGCTGCTAAATTACAAGACAGAGCTGAGCCTGAACTCCCTCATTTGTTCCAGCCACTTGTATTGTATTGTGTGTGTTGATGTGCATGTGTTCTTTTGCACATGTTGGTTGGATTGCCAGTCTTTGAAGCCATGCCTCTGCCTTCATTAAACCCAGTCCTGCAGCCCGGAACAGCTCTTTGTGAATGTGTTCATAGCTCACACAGACACACACCGTAGAGCCAGTAAAACCAGTGCTCTTTGAAGCTAGTGTCATTGTTCAAATGTGATACTGAGAAGATGAAAGCTCATCATCCCTACTGAATTAGCAACATCAGTAGACTGTGTGGATTAACAATGGACAAGCTCATCTAGTGTAAAAGGTTCTTTGAAGTGGCACGCAGGGATTCTAGCCATGACTCAGGAATGAAATAAGACAGATTCATTGAAGATGAATTGTAACATTTTCTGTTTGATACCCAATGTGTTATTAATGTGTGATATTTGGGACATTTGTATTAGCAGCAAACCCAGGTTTAATATGAATGTCTTATGTTGAACTGGAAGTGTACGCGTCCTGTGATTGGATAAGCACTTAGTAGAGCCTGAAAGGCAAATTGCAGAATATCGAACTAAAGATCCAACAGCTATCGCTGTATTTTTAACCCATAATGGCCAAAGGAGGAGAAGAGATTGATCTGGTTGCAGATATACTTTCCACGCCATTTTCAAGACAGGCCTTTCACGAAAAGCTGGATATTGTGAGGTCGGCCAACCCCTGTGCTAGCTAGCCTGTCCCAGCAAGGAAAACAGGGTTTGTCCATCATTTCCAGACGAGCAACTATGAGTGGTACGTCACTGAAGGCCTAAGCGTGAAATGCACGGCCCGCCACTGATTTTATATATGAGTCAACCTTATTTCATGGGCCTCCAGGACTGTCTTATTGACTCTAACAGTAACAGTAACATTCTAATGACAAGCACATAATCACCTTAAGAAAATTATTTATCCAATATGAATGATGTGTTTATAAAGAACAGGCTGTATCTTGTAGAATATAAAACAACTCACAGTTAAATGTTATTTTATATTTCTCAAGTCTGTTGCAAAGAACAAAATAGTATTGATGAGTGCACAAGCGGAAAGAGAGATACAGAGAAAGTTTTCACAGATAATCCTGATGGAGTTCTTTCTAAATGCATCCAGCACTGATAAAATTGCCTGCTTACACGAATCTAAACTTGGATTTATCCCAGAACTTTGATACACCTTGATATGATTGTCTCAATACATTTTTTTTTCATACTGTGACGAGTGCGTGTGTTTGTAAGTGTCCAATGCTGTCATATCTGTCAATCTCACTCATTTAACCTAATCCTAGAGATGACACTCTCAATCCTCTCTGTCAACCTGCGCCTTTGTAGCAGCACTCAAGCAAGGAACCGGGTTTAGCAATTGAGCACTCTCTCTGTTTCTTACCATGCTCATAGACATGTATGCAAAGCACGCACTTGTCAGGTAACACCAAAGCCAGTCAAAAGGAGAAGAAAGCATTTTTACTTGGCAAGAAAAGCAAACAACTATCCCACATCTGTATGAGTGTGAGAATGTATGACACACACAAAGCAGACACAAAGAAAAAGTCAGTCAAGCAACACTTCCCGTGTTTAGAAATGCAAAATGCCACAAAGAGATTACTACAATGGAGCTTACAGTGACCACTGAAAAGCAACACAGTTTAAAACCCACAGAAATATCTATAGCTGTTGAATAGACTGTTGACCACCCTCCAATTCTCTTGGTCCCTCTCATCCCTTCCTATTTTTCTTTTGCCAAAATGGAATCCGAGAAATGTCCACAAAACGTCTTTCACCAGTTATTAATATTGTTTCTGCTTTGCCATGATAAAGTCATGGTATGTTGCCTCATTATACCCACCCACACGTACACAGACTTGGACAGTCACACACAATGAAAGTGGTCATGATGCATGCAGCCATGCAAACATAAAAGCGTATTTTACCCCATCTGTGCTACTTTAAAAGTCTAAAAATCTGAATTTCTTGCATGCTGTGTCCAACATACACAAAACCTAATCGCTGTTTTACTTCTCTCTCTCTCTAGTCTGTTAAATAATAATGTGTGTGTTTAGTAGCAGGATAAGACAGGCAGAGCTGACAAAGCTAACATAACAGCTGACATCACTGATAAGCCTTGAGACTCACTCTGATCTCAGTGTGCTCATGTGTGGGACCGGACTCACCATTTGGCAGCAGACACACAACTGGCAAGGCCTTAGCTGATCTGGCAAACTGTGACCCCGTTGAGTCCTAGTGTTGAGGGGAAATATGCTCTCAGTAGGTGGTTTTCAGATGTGTAATACACTTTAAAAGCTCCCATTAGATCAATGAGGCCTATCGGTATGAAAAGAGAGCTGAGTTGTAACTTTAGAAAGCCTGTGCTATAGTACTATTCAATTATGAGCAAAGAGACGAAAGAAAAGAAACCTTAAGCCTTGGGCAGACCTAAGCACTGGGCCTATGCCTGGGGCCTGAGCATTGTGGCCTCTTGTAGACTACCTGGCTTTATGTCAACAAAATGTGCTCTTTTCTTGCATGGTGTCTTTCTGTGTTATAGAGAGTACAACAGGACAACACAACAGAGAACGACTTAATTTTTCAATGACTCTTGGCAGCTGCTTCAAACTAACAATGTACAATCTTCAAAAGAACAGCCTACGGCCCTCTTCATGCCAAACCCCGGGAAGTGTGCCATGCTTAAACTCAACTGGGAGCACATACACTGGACAAAAGTGCCATGATTTAGGTGTGACACCTTGGCGCTCGCTCCTTGTGATCAGATCACCCAAGATGCATTTAACAGTGGATGCCTTGTTTCAAGTTCAAAGGTGTGGTCTTTTTCTGTGTAAACATGTTAGAGTTATTTCTTTGAAGGTGACACACACATTCATATAGACATGCAGACAAACATACACACAAACAAATTATGGCTAAGCCTTGTTATTACCTAAGCAAACAGAGTAAGCCTGAATGGAATGCCTGCTGTGCAACACACCCGACCAAGACACAAAGCTACGTATTACAACAGTGAGGCAGACACACACTTTACACAGTGTGTGAGAGAAATAACTATGTATATAAGTAATTAGAAGGCAAAACTAAGCAAACACATGTTTGGGTCTTGTTCACTGGCCTGCACTTGAGCTCATTTGCACTGTGGTGCATGGAGTGCTGCTAAGCTGTTGTTTTGTGGGGTGCTGCTAAACACATGCTGTCTGGCTAGAGAAGAACGTGTGAGTGTATGTGTGTGCATTCGGCTGAGGATTAGAAATAAATCACAAAATACTTTTAATGATGACTGTTGTGCTGTTTGATTCTATGAGCACTGTAGAACCGTATTGTGCATGGGCTGACTAAAACATATGTACACACTCATGCTGGTTCTCATGCCAGCCGACTAGCTTTATTGGCTAGGAGCGCTTACTAATTAGGAGCTATTTCTCACAGCTACAGGGTATGTGTCACATTTTTGGTGCCTGTTCACAAATTCCTTTGAAGTAAAAATGCAAATAAATAATATTACTAACTTAATGCTTGCATTACTAGCTACAAAAACATCCTTTTAAAAACACAGATGTCAAAAAGAGGCTCAGAAACACACTAAAAAATAACCTACCTATTATTTAATATTCCTTAAAATATGTCTGAGAAAGTATAGTTCATCGGGTCAATGACAAAGGAGCAAATTCAAGTTAGGGAGGGGGGTATGAAGAATGCAGCTGTGTGAGAGAGAGAGGAAAGCTGTGAAATTAAAATGAGCAGAGGAGAAAGACAGATTGCGTCCTCTCTGGTATGCCATCTTTATGATCTGTCTGTGAGAGACCTAGTGAAATTGAACTCAGGTGTAGTGTGATACAGAGAAAGCCATTTGCCCATTAAGGCTGAGGAATCTCACATAAACAAATTACACAAACACATTCTTTATAGGAAAGAGGGTGAGTTTAGTCCAACGGTGCAGTGAAATCTGAGCGGGGTCTTGTTTACGTGTGTGACACAGTGTTTACATTGTCTGCCCTCCCATCACTACACAACCTCGGACAACTCTTCTCCTGTCACACTACCTGTGTGTGTCAAAGCTTTCTTATGGAGAACATGTGCTGAGTGTCTGTGTGTGCACATTGGAGCAACATGTGCCAAACACTGCTTGAGAGCATGTTTGTTTTTATTTTTTGTATGTGTTTTTTAAAAGGTTTAGGATAAAATGATACAGTTTGGAGTTAGGAAGAAGTTAACCTTGATGTAGCAAAATGTTTACAAACATAAAAACACATCTTACCTATGGCAACAATTTTTTTTCTTGAAAGCATTCCACATATTTTGTATTAAAATACTCCTATATTAAAGTAGTTCATGTTTTTTTAGATTTATTCATATACATTTACTCTGTAAAGCGTACTTTTTATCTTAATATTGTTATATGCCACAAAGATTACAAGCTCATTTTTGTTTGAAAGAAAATCATATTTTTGTGTGTATAGATAACTAAACATGCAACTTTACTAAAGATTATGTTACACAAAGCATTTGATAAAGCTTAGATCTTGTTCACTGTGTGGAATGCTGATGTTAGCTGCCCGCACTATTTCCTGTCCCACCCGCTGTTCGCCACAGTGTGCAAGTAAATTTTGTCTTGCCAGTTCTGGCCTGACCACAGCATAATACAACCACAGTTTTCACATACTGGCCACTGAGCAGAAATGTAAGAGTTTCATATCTAACAACACTGTAAGACCAAAGACCAAGGCACCAGAGCCCTTCTCCATCCTTGAGGTTCACTCTGATGGCTCTTCACAGAAACAATAATATTTTCAGTGAAGTATACTTGCTACAACTACAATCATCCTTTACATTCCCAATTCAGCCTCGTTTCACCGAGAGTGCAGTGCACAACAGGCTCAGATGCAGTAGGAGGAGGACCACCCAGCACAACAGATAATCCCATAGCTGCAGGGCTGAAGCCTGGCTATGTACACACCCTGACAGCCTAGGCCACTCCTGGATAGGATATTAGACCGGAACAAATGTACAATGGTACCTATTGATGACTGGTGTTAGGTTTTATCCCATGCTCTACTCAGTGTTTTAAGAGAAAGAATAATCAAGCAAGCCTCTCCTGGATAGTTCACTCTCACTAGTCCTCACTGCCAACATAGTTTTAATTACACGAGGGAAATAGCCACACTTCGAAGGATGTCTGGGTGTCACTAAAAGGTTAATGTGGCTCCCAACAGAATCCTAACATCATTGACTAAAGGCATTGCAATATGTGTTCCCCATTTCAGATGGAAATGACCTTCACAATAGGCACTGAATAGTTTAACTTGCACACAGACAATATCCAGTGTCATTCCAAACACCTATATCAAAGTTGCAACCTTGCTTGATGTTGTTATGTCTAGGTTATGCCTATTATCCAGCCTTTGCACCTGAGGAGACTAGTGTCCCCTCTGATACCAATCCCATTATATAATACCTGATGCTGCTACCAGTGCCAGGAGCAGCTTGAATAATGGCCACAGTGACAGTGAGCATACACACTGATTAAAAATGACCACAGTAAAGACTCCCGATTTGGTTTTGTGAAGTGACTGGAAATGGATGTAAACACAAATAGCGTAGTGTCTGTACCACACATTATTTATGCAAAATAGCCATGAGTTCTGATTGAACAGAGCTCTTTTTCGTCTTGTAACAACACCTTATGAGGCGTATCCATTACACTAGACTGGTCTTTACAGGCAGAGAGGGCATATTGATTCCAAGTGATCATAAATATTCAAGAAAGGGGCCCAGGAGTACCTACTGGCTTCAGTCCCAGCCTTAAAACTACAGCAGTGAACTTATATTCCTCATTTTCACTTTTAGGGGTAATGCACTGGACTTAATAGGGGAAAATACTTTTAAAATATATATATCAAAAAAAGTTTTCCTGGACAATGGAAAAATCTGAGCTTTAGGAGATAAGTTATGATTTTTGTTTAACATTTTTAATAAGCAGGTGATAAAAAAAATTGGTAGACAAAGAAAAAAATTATAAATGAATGATCCCTTAAGATGAAAAATAACTATGGGCAAGTATCTCCACACTGAGCATCAGCGGCTCGGCAGAAACACAGAGCAGCCCACTGATGGTTCTGCTTTAGCCCGTCAAACACACTCACATCAAACACACAGCCAGTGGCACTCAACAAGACACTGAGATGAAGCAAGAGTAAGAAGAAAAGAAACAGAGAAATCAAGAGGGAGTCACAGAGATTTGCTGATTCAAAGTAACCCCCAAAGTGGAGGCCTGAGGATAAACAACCAATCAGAGAGGGATCGCTGTCTAACCCAATCAGAACACATTCCAATAAGAATCTTCTCCAGACACAGCCAGCAAACCCCTAGAGGTAGCTTTTAAAAAAGACATACAGATACAGTCAATGTGACCCAGATACACAGCAGCATCTTAAAAGGTCCTGACCATGTCTGTTTTTAGCACAATAAAAGCCAGACAACCTGTCTTCAATCTGCCTCCGTCATGGCCTTTTTTCGCTTTAAAAGTTTATGTTTCTTTACGTTCTTCTTACCAATATTAGTAAATCTGCCAGCTATCTGAACTTACTGTATGTGTTTGTGAAGAGAGGGGGGTGGTCCAGGACATCGCAGCATACCAGAGGGATTGGCGTTTGGGTTTACTCCTGGAGAGGATACCCTTGTTCAGAGTGAACATTAGGATGTCGGCCTGTGGGAATGTGGTTTATGTGCCGAACTTTGTTAAGGGGACAGTTTTCCAAGAACATGACAAGCTGAGAAACAAGGGCCCAGGGATTTGAGTGTGAGAGTGCGCGCACACAAACAAGTCTGCACTTGTCTTACAACAGCTTGTGTGTGTGTGTGGTTCTGCCAGTGTAAGTACATGGCTGCATGGAGTGTGTGCTTGTGTATATCCCCTTTTGGCAGCGGCAGTGTAAACTGAGGAGGGTCTTACATGGGCTTTAATCCTGTGCTGAATGTCATCTTACAGGTGTGGCTTTTCACAGGCTCAGATAAGAGAGAATAAGCAGGAGAAAGTGAGGTCTTCTATGTGCTGGCTCTACATTTGCACATAGTACTGTTTATATAAAAGTGGGGCATACAATGGTAAAATTAACCTGGACTGTGTAAAGTCATTAGTTTGATGGCAAGGATTATAGACCGTAAGATGTGAGACAGACAGTGAAACTACAGCACTAATCTGAGTGTCTGGGCTGATCTAATGACAGAGAGGGGCCACTCTGGCATCCAATTCTAAGGTTTCACTGGAAAACGCAATCTGGATAAAAACAGTGTGTCAGACGAGTTTTGGTACAGAGGATCAGAGGCTTTTCAAGCGTGGTGTCTAAACAAGATACTTTTTATACTTCTCATCCATTAAAACATATCACAATTTATGTCAGATGTTCACCCTGCAGCAATAGGTTATTACCCCACTTAGCGATTTAATAAATACATTCAACACACATATTATGTCTATTATGCTTTTATTATGACATAGCTAAAGTAAACAATCATCATGGCAAATGTTTTGACAAATAGGACAGCACTTTATTTTTTACAAGCTTTCCAAAGGGGGTGATGTTTGCTAGTGTGAGAAATAAACTGCAACCTACTGTTATATGAGGCCTAATTAGTGGTCAGGACTTAATGGTGAGTGGCAGTTCAAAGGTGATGTTATTGTGTTGGAGCTGCGATAGGCCGTGTCACGAAGCCTCTGCACTGATCCGTGTTGGGATGGTTTCAATCAGAGGAAACAGGTAAATGTTAGTTTCTCGCTTCAATCCTGTAAGGACTCTCCAATTGCAGCTCTGGTATTTTGTGAAGAGAGAAAGAAAATAGTCAAATTACTTCTTAAAATACATTTACTGTGATTTCTCTGCGACAGTGTTTCTCCGCTTGTCAATCTTCATCATACGTGTTTGGTTTCTATTAGGTGATTTAAGTATACTGTGTCTCTGCATAGAAGTGTGTGTGGAAAAGAGGAATCCAAAGTGCTGTAAGTTAGCGGGTAAGTTGTCGGATATCAGCAGTGATCAAGTCAAGTCATAAAGCAGGTGTGACTTGCCTAGTTTGTAGAGATCTCCAAGTGAGACCATTGCTCCCCAATAACTCCCCTGGTGCACTTTGAGCCACTCTACGACTGACTGGCAGCCTAGCCTTATATGTCAAAAACAACAGGAGACATACTTACCTGAGGTTAGGCAGTATTTTTGTGTCAGTGTGCATTTGTTTTTAGATGCTAGTGTGAGGTAAATAAAATGTTTAAAGTGAAAAGACTATGTTTCTCATTGCCCCATCCTCAAATCCCTATGTCAGTTAGCCTTTGTGGATGATCAGACTTTCTCTTTGGTTTGTAATCCATCCTGAACAGGGGATATGACCTGCTGAGCATCCCATTCAGACTTCCCTTATTCTGCTCCCAGGCTTTACACAAACACTCTGCGGTGTCTTTCCAGGTGCAAGTGTCTCCTCAGGGAAGGACCTTTGTGTGCTGCCATCTCCATAATCACACAAAACACCCCTATAATCCTGTCAGGATTACATTATATATATCTTTTACCCCTTGCACTCACATGCTCATGCTACACACACACGGGAGGAGCAGAGCAAATCATGAATCTTTCTTTTCCCATCACACAGTTACTTTCATAATATTTAAGTGTTTGTGTACCATAATGTTTCTAAGGCAAGAAAAGTGAAAAATATGAACAAGTCGTGGGGTACTGATTTATGATTGAACCATTTGTGCACAGAGCAAAAAAAGAAAGGAGTTTACAGACATAGAATGAATTACACCTGGCATGTCCAGACAGAAAGGGGAGGACGAGGTGGTTCAGAAAAGTATTTCAGCCTATGGACATAGTGTATCTACCATCTTGGAATGTTTAAAAAAAAAAACAAGTCTGAATAATAACCACATGCTAATGTATTTATAAACCAACCCCAAGTTAAAGAGGCTGTTGCAGAGAGTTAATGTGATTTATGTAAGAACTGAAGGTTTAGGATCACAAATCTAAATGCAATGGTTGCACTGTAAGTCCACTTGATTCCACCGTAGTATTAAAAAAAAAAAAAAGGAAAATAAAAAATGCTCAAAGTAATGAAGAGATATCATTTATAACAGGAAATTATGATGAAAATACCAAGTGAAATGTGGCCACTGCTGAGAATATACAAAACAGATGAATGATAGGGCTTTAGACTAAAGAAACCCACTTTAAAAGCACCAAACAAACTTTGAATACAAAGATATGTTCCAGTAAAAGCCATTAAGGATGAAGTTTTCCATGACTGTAAGTGATCCATGTGTTATAATTTGACTGCTAAAATTTAGATTTACTTCCATTAGATGTGGCATACATACATATTCTTCCTGCATGGTTTAATACTGATGAAGTAGGCCTTATACCTGTAATTTTAACACCCAATAATTAAGCCCCTTTATATTTGCAGGTTTGCACGAGTGATGGTGTGTGTGGCCGCTTGTTAGCGTGTGTAATGAGTGTGCTGTGGGTGGGGAAAGGGGGCTTACTCAGACAAACTGCCTTATGATCCACACATCAGGTGTCTCACTGTAATATCCTTACATGCAACTTCAAGGAAACCGCAAAAAAACATGAACTAACCTGTCTGCCTATTACCACACTGTTGTCTCTTTGCTCTTCATCGCGTCCTCCCTCCTCCTCCTCCTCCCATGTCTGCCACTCTGGGTCCTGTCTGTCTGCAGCTATGCACCCTCAGTGACAGTGACAAAGCAACTTCAACAGTTTGATTTTGTTACAGACTTCAAGGATATAATGTGTACTGCAAACACCAGTAGGTCATGGTCAACTAAATAACAATGCTACACAGCAGGAAAAAGACATCGCAGTCGAGAAGGATAAATCTTACACTGGGTCTTTAACAACACAAGTGTTAGAACAAGTGTAAAGTATGTCCATGACACATTTACAAAAGATACAACTAACAGCTAGCTATGATTTCTGGTGACTCTGCTCAGGTGTTGCAACGTTATTGACTTCCCTCCATTCATGTTTAACCCATTGGAACGGCCTTTGACCTCAAAGGCTGATGATGCTGACAGCCAATTGAAAGATGGCTTAGGTCAGACACCTTCTCTGACCTTCAAGCAGTGGTTCACTGATCTCCAAAGAGGCTTGGTACTGCCTTGTTAAAACACACGTGAGAAGAAACTCAAGCACAAAAACACGTAACAGAAGATAGCAGTCATGGAAAGACATATTTATCAATATATTTTTGCCAAGTGTTTATTGTGTGAAGCTCTCAAACAGGTTTCTATCAATACAGCTCCTTTCAGCCAGACTGGACTGTGGAATTAGATGAGTTAGACAAAGAATCATGTATTGTGATACCCTACAGTCTTCCATTGTTAGAGAAACCAACCACAACTTCAGATTATTAAAACGGCAAATGTGACACTTTGGTAACCTCAGGAGAAAAATAGCATGAGCATTGGAAAAATCATGTGATCAGAAGCACATGTGTAATTAGATGCTTTTCCACCACTTTAATTACTGACACGTGTACCGAATAAAGATATGAAAATTATGAGTAACCAATATTACAGACTTTTGTAAAGGAATGAAGTAACAATATAAAACAACATACTGATGTGCAGACTGAAAAGGTCCATTTTTTGTCAGGTCATGTTGAGGTAGGGTTGCTGTAGTCTAGTGCACAGAGGAGCATTTAGAGTTTCAAGCAGAACAAAATCAACAGAGCACCTCAACTAAACTGTGATTTAGAAAAATAAATAGACAAGAGTTTAGGTTCGGCTTACAATCTATGGCTTCCAGGGAAAATTACGCTACATCTTGGTCTGCACACAAACACAGGAGTAGAAATGTTAAAATATAAGCATATTCAGCACAAACATAGCATGGGCAAATGAAAACTATCCTCTTAACTTATTTTAACCTGAAAAGGCCTTACGACTTCCTGCATTCACACACAAACGCAAACATATTTCTGTCCCCACTTGGAAAGCCTCTCAGCTTCTCGCTTCATTCAGTACAAATAACTTCACGGTGGGATAAAAGCATAATGTTTCCAGAAAACCTCTTCCCCCCTATTCTCCTATTGGCCTGATGTTCCCTTTACTTTCTCATCCCCCTCCTGTGCTCTGAGTCCAAAAAGACATTCTTATTTCATTAGAGGGGAGTCTGGGAGGCCAAGAGGGTAAACAAAACCTCTGTAATCAACAGCAGGACATATACACAACCACAAAGAACCAATCAGAGTGCAGTGTCCTCCTAAACACAACCATAGCTAACCAGTTCGAGTCAACACCTGGACGCGCACAACTTGAACTTGCCAATTTAAACTCAGCACTTTGCTTTTTGTGGAATTCAAAGTGTAGCAGTGCATTATGAGTCAAGGCTAACCTTAGGAAAGCTGTGCAGAGCGCATGAGAGTCACACACAGATCCTGGACTATTTGTCTATCGTTGCTGTCATCTCTGTTTGTTCATATTAGGGAGGACTCATTCAGGGACAGGATATAGGGATTAGGTTAGGTCTTATTGCGCTGTAGCTACACACTGCTAAATGGCTCCCATCTGTTCCTTCATAGCGGCAGGCTAATAAACGCTAGCTGCGCTCACGTTTTGCACTGCCAGAATAACATCGGTGGATAGATGAGCAGCACTGATATGGCGAGCCACAACACCACTCTGTGCTAAAGGCTAATATGCCCGGCTTATTCTATTAGATTTGGATAAGACACACTAATACACAGGGAAGCATACACACACGTGCGGTCATGATATCTGATTGGAGATAGTGAAGCAGTAGACTAGTCATCAGGCCAGCGAGGTTTACCTTGAGGGATCTGAAGGAGTATACAATAATGCGGAGCAAGTGGATAGGTGGAAAGAAAGGATGGAAAAAGATGTGGAAGTGGAAAGAGAAGGGGAAAGGGGGCAGTGTGGTCTATTTCATTACAGTGAATCCTGACACTGCTACATTCTCTGCACACATGGACTGGATTAGAGACTATGTGGGCTGCTTCAGCACCGTATAGCTCTCAAATGCTCTTTTATTTGCAAAAGTCATGGTTAAACACATACAAATTATTCACAGCAGAAAGACAAACTATTTGCTCACAACATACTATGGGACTCTTAATCCTAAAAGCTGTGCGAGGGCAAAGTGCACAACTACTCAAGTCATTGAGGTTAGAGAGGGAATCTGTTTGTGATGGTCCACCTGTAGATTACTGGGGGAAAAGAATGAGATGCATTGGAAACTATTAGTGTAGTACCATCCTACATGCTTTTCTCTCTCTCAATTTTAAATGCACAAGCAGCCTTTCCCTTGCACTCTCAATCTCTGCCTCCCATTTTTGCCATCTTATAAATCTCCTGCCTGTGATACTTTATCTTAACACACATGCATTAGCTTAAAGCAAATCCTCCATGTGCAGACTTCTGTGTGCATGTGTGCATTCAAAAGCATCTTGAGTCAATGGGGGGCTTCAATATAAACCCCCAAAACAGGAATTATCCTTTATGGCTCTACATTCTTCATTTTATGCTTTAAAGCTTGAAGCCTAAAAAAACTCAGGACTGTTCTGTGTTCTATTGTAATTAAGTACCCCACACACTGGCACCAATAGGGTGGGGTAATGTGGTAAAAGTTTACTACTGAAAAAGCAGGGCATGGACAGACAGACTTGTCCATCTCTGGCTTTTCTCACTTTGTCATTTTTATCACCTCTGGGCCCAGGAACATGCTCTTTAGGCTGCTAAGTATGTATAGGTCTAGCACTGCACAGTATAGCTGAAGATTATATGGACAGGACATGGTACAACCAGCCTGCAAGCCCTTTACAAAAAAGGAGCTATAAAACTCAACTGGGGCTCTTAAGTCAACTGAAATTCGTAAGCAATAGGAAGTGGGTTCTATTACAGTCTCTTCAGTCAGAAATGAGTAATTCTGTGGTCATTGTGGTGCCATCAATTCAAAATGTTCCACTTGATGGTTCCTCAAGCCCACTGAAGAAATCTATTGTGTAGAAAGGTCATTAAAAGATGTGGAGCAAATGCCCAGTCGTATAGACTATTGAGTACATTAACAAATTAAAATATGTGAAAATATCCACAACTTACTGAGAAAGCACAAGGTCCACTGGTGATGGATGTCATGCCCATATTCCCTCTTCATCATCCTGTAACAGAGATTATTATCATTAGTAGTATTATTGGTATTATTATTATTATTAGTATTATTAGTATGTTTTAATAATTCATTCAATGTTTGAAAAATAACATTTTTTTACATAACGTTTATTTTCAGACAAAGCTGTTGCTGTCCCTGCCCTACTGGTTTCTATCAAAACAATCAAGTCCATGTCCAGTCATAAAAGCTGCATATGATTTCACAAAATACGTTCTGGTGCAAATGATATCATTGTTAGAAAACAAATAACCTAATACACAAGGGATTCCCTTGAAACAGTGCAGACAAGGGTGCTGCTATTAGGAAGGCTAATTCACTAAGACACCAACATTACAATTGTTAGCAGGAGCTGGCAGCTGACTATAGCCTGTGTAATGCTAAACTAGTCCACAGTGACTTTGGCTGGACTGAGTGATTTTGACAGGACCAGTAAATTCAGTAGGCTTCACCCAAGCAGCTAAACTATAGATATAATGGCCTTTCAGTGAAACGTGCTAGATACCAAATGCTAACATGCTGTGAATGGCTGTGACAGGCTCTGTAAACAGAGCCAGACCTATACCCATCTATTCTGCCAGGTTAAACACACATACAGTCAGAATACAATGTGCTTCTTCTCATAAACCCTGCAGCAGGCAGCATGTTGAGGCTCAAAAAATGAACAAGAACACAAAAGAAAACTCACATAAACACGCTATAACTGTTTTCTATTTCCTTCTGAGGATGCTGCCAAGTATCTGGTGGTGGTGCTGGCATGGCTAAATCAAAACAATGTGAACACTCTTTACACTACTCAGCAGTATAGACATGGGTTGTAGCTCAAGAACATTCACTGTACATTCTACTTTTGTGTACTCCAAATGTAGAAGAGGTTATTGAGTTACAAATGTCTAACTTAAGTTGGACAAGAGAAAAAAGGATTCATATAAAATGTTGTATTGGCTGAGTGCAAGTATTTTCACATAAGTTGGCTGTGGGCACATTCAAATAAATATGACTAGGTTATACATAGGTTGTGGTCACTTTTTTTTTTTAATAAAAGTTGTCTCTTGTAAATTTATATTTAATATAGTAAAAGCACTGAGATCTTCATGGTTAGGATGCCAACTATTATTAGGCCCGAGCTGGCGATGCCCAGGAGGGCCTATTAAAATTGTTAGCATCCATTATTATCATTCTGCTTTTTTTCTGCTCTTCGAGCACAAATGTGGCCCCCCTGAACATGCACGAAAAGTCAGGAAATTTGGCCCAAAATTTAAGACCGGCAAAAAATTTCATGTGATGTCTGCAAGAAAAAATATGAAAAATATGACTCAGTGGCGACCCCCTTTTGTGTGTGTGTGGGGGGGGGTTTACTTGCCTTTTTTGTAATCACAAGTCTCTGAGCTAATCTCATTGGATATTTATGCCATATGGGTAACCAAGGAGTATAAAAAATACTAAAGGGGATCCCCAGTGCCTGGCTTCAATTTAGACAAAAGTTTTTGAGTTGTTGATAACTCTAGATATATGTGTCAGAAACAAATTTGGGAATGCACAGTGGAATTTCCCAAGTATTTGTTGTTGTTAAATCCCCATACACACAGATACATGGCAGGTCTGGTCCCCACTTCAATAGTTACAACACACACAGATTCTCACATAGATTGCTCTACACAAGCATGCTTCATCTTTATAGCCTGGAATCCCCCTCAGTCAAGGTCTCTAACAACAATAGAGCTGTGATGGGTTTAAATTGCATTTAAATACATAGAGGCCTTTATCAGCTAATGGAAAGATAGTGAAACCATCTCTGACATTCTTTGAAGACCATTTTTTCCACTAGTGGTTTTATCTAGGGCACAATATCAACATAGACGCTGATGTCTATCTGCATGTATCTCTGCACACACCCAGGCATACACATGTCTGCACACACCTGCATGTGTGCACACTTTATGCAACACAGTGAGCTGAACAACAACAGTTTGTTCTTTTTCAGCTGTCTTCAAAGAGACACATTAGGTTTGTCCTCGGGGCAGTCTGGATATTATACTCAGACAGAGAGAGGGTGCTCCTGTGAGAGATGAATGATATATAAACTAATCACACACACAAACCCCATCTATCAAAAACACTCATTTGGCAGGTCTTTGCTTCAGGCCCCTTATCTAAATGATAGGAATAACCCTGACTTGGCAGGAAGTAATAGGGCTGATGGAGAAGAGACAGAGAAGGGGATTTTGAAAGCTGCTGAGTGCGACCACAACTGACTGATGGAAGGGATGAATGTGAAATTGCAGAGCCTGCCTCATGTCAAACTGTGTAAACAAGCCCATGCTTCAAAATGTTTGATTTCTGTGACGTGTGTGTGAGAGCAAATATTGTTGTCACCTGGTCCAAGTGGGGTCGGTGGTTGGCATGAGAGGGCCCTCTTGGCAGACTTCGGTGGTGCATGTTTGCTGGGTGCATGTGGTGAGAGTGGAAGGGGTGATGTTGAGGCTGGATATGCTCTTCTTCATAGTTGTCTGCTATGAGCTTCATTCTGCTCTGCGTCTGAAAGAAGAAGACACAAATAAGAAAATGTGATTATGACACCTTTAGACTGGTCTGTTTATTGCTGTAAGCCTATTTTCTAAATGTTCCTGGGAGTGATTAGGCATAAGGCTTCTTGGATGATGGCAGAGCATGTTGAAAGCCATCAGCAGTGATAAAAACAGTGCCGCTAACAACACTTGACAGCCTATAAATTGAGGGAGTCAAAGTGACTGATGAGAATATCATAAGTCTGCCAAATTTGATCCATAATGCACATTACCATTTAATTGGGTTAAAAGACTATACCAACAGTGAGCGGTGAATATTTCAGGTTGTGTAAGGCTGCAGGCGTTTTGGCCCAGATTGTCAGTAGCATTTATTTTAGAAGTTGCAGATTACATTTAAATAAGCATTTTGGCGTGGCTGTAAAAAGTCAACTGTCATTTGTTTGTGTGTGTTCCTATTTTTTGTGGGTGTCAGTATGAAGGAACCTGTCAAAGTGCCAGACTCATTGCTCTTTAGTGAGATAAAAGCCTGGGTTGACTAACATTACCAATCATCCTAAATCCAGTGAGGCCAGCTGTCAAAGAGACTGACAGAGTGGGTGCAGAAATACTGACATGCTCAGCTTTATTCCCTTAAATGCAGATACCTCCCCTGAGGGCAGACATGACTGTATGAAAGACAGCAGGAGGTAGGAATATGAAATAAAGATGGTTTCAAGAAACAATATGCATTTGTCACTCATCCAAAATGCCTTTCTGGTGTAAATGAAAGACAGTCATAGCAGAAAGACATTGTCAAGAAAGAAGGGGGGATGTTATAGTAGTCAGCAGCCCGGGGACATTGCTGCAAAGATAAGGAACTCTGGCCTATAATGAGTTAGGAAACAATCCAGGCGGGATCACAGGAAAGGATGTGGTCAGTACTAAAGAGGTGAGCCATTAGCTTTAATTGAAGAAGAGCTACAGATAAGGTGAGAACCATGACACCGAGGCAGGAGGGAAGTGCACACAGATAAAGATAAAGTATTAGTGGTAGAGGATCTAGGGCCTAGACAGACACCAGACCAGTAGTTAAAGCAGTTATAGGCCAGGTTGAGGTCTATTGCCCTTTTTCACCTCAGGTGTTGACACTAGCAGGTGTGACTGGGTGGGGCCTGTTTCAGTGGAAGACTTACACGGTCTGACACCTGTCATTGAAGCCAAGACAATTACTGTTATATACAGTCTTGTGGAGGGGATGAGACTATTGTAATGCTACGTAGGAAATGCTCTAGACCAGTGTCAAACCCAAAGTGATGAAGGGTCTCTTTAGTAAATAAGAATCAAATCAGACAAAGAGACAGTTCTTTTTTGAGGCTTGAGCCTGTAATAATATAGACTTTAATGCAATACTACAACACTAATATTTTGTGTAAATAATTTGTTTATTATACATTTACCTTGATGTAATGTATTACTGGTTACTGTTCTATTAATTACAACCATATTTGGTAGAAAAAGAAGCCAAAAGCATTTCATTGTGTATTTACATTTGTGTGTGTGGATTTATTTTTTAATGAACTGTAACATAAACCCAAATGAAAGAGGTGATGAATTGCTTCTACAGGAGTGTGACGGTGGGGTCAAGGCACATATACTAACATATAAAACACACACAGCTCTCTGACCATATTTCTAAGAGCATGTGCAGTCAGTAAACGGGCTAATAAAAAGTCTGTTCTGGTATGAATGTGTTTTAACTAGTGTTAATTACAGGCTTTGCAGAGTAAACATATGGAGATGGGCTAAAGGTCTGTTTGTAGACACAGGTGGGAGTGGACAGACGAGGAGACTAAAGAAGAGTGCTTCACTGACATTTATAGCCATAACAGATTTGTCCGGTATTTTACGATGGCGCATTGTGTGTGTCTGTGTGTATCAAAGAGCAGATGCTGATGTAAACATAGCCATGATGCTCCCACGGCAGTGCTCACAGCTGCGTCCTAAATTTACAGTTCAAACCCGCTGTAAATCACAAGCTTGTCTTGATCAGAATGATGCTGTGTTAATACATAAGACCATAAAGGGCTACAGGAAAAGTCCTTCAACAGATAACAGGAAAGGGTTTCACAACATGATAAAAATCAAACTCAAATCACAGTTTTAAAATTTGAATATGTATATGTTGTGTATGCACGCACCTTTATTTTTAAGTGGTTCTTAGTCACATCCTTTTGAGTGTCAATGTTCTCCACGGTTGTGTTTCTTTTTGTATCATGCTAATCTTGTTCTTTCATGTTTTTACACAGCATTGTATAAAAAGGCACAGAAATTAATAACCTGCCAGCCAGGTAAGACATTGCTGAGGACCGTACTTGGCCTGTGTTGTTGAACTGTAGAGAATTAGGGTTTAACTCCATCTACAAAACTGATGAGTAAGTGGGAGTCATGAAGTCATAAAGTAGCGAAGAAGAGTAAAAGTAGCTGAAATGGCACATGTCTGAGAATTCCAAATCATTCTTTTTTCAGCTTCAAAGCACCATCAAATTTCAACCATCAATCACTGGGATGTGACGACTATGAGAATTCCCAAAGCACACATTCATTCACACTCTCATATGTCTAAACACTACACTGGTTGTGTGTGTGTGTGTGGTATTGTGTTTTATGTGTGTTTGTCTGTGCTGAAGAAGGGTTGCCTACAAAGAAGCACACCGTCCGAGTTTATCTAAGAGCGCCAGCATTAAACACACAACACAGAAGATCATCCAAAAGTAGGATGTAGGGAGGTCAGACAGGGCACTGCAATCTGTAAATCTATCTGCTGTCTACAGATCAGCTTTCTCCTCGGAGACTCTGACTCCCATAATTTTTCGGCATTTCCTGGTCACTTCCTTGAAACATTGGCCGCTGAGGACCTTAGGAGAGAAACCTATTGTGGTATGTGTGTCAATGGGTCAGAAGATTGAGCATAAAACCTCCAAAGATTCTGCATTAAAGATTGGGACACACAATAGCAACTACTTATCTTACATGCCCTATAACATTAATAGATTACAAATTCTCACACAAAAAGCCTCTGATGGTAGGTGGTCCCATAAGTAACTGGCACATCATTGCACAGTGTAGAATTATTTTAGTGCATGTGTGCTTTAATACTTTTTAAGAAGCTTCGGAATGAGAAAATGAAGAACATTTGTGCCGCTCACTCCCCAGTGCCAACCTTTTTCTCTTCTAAAGTCTCCTTCTAATCTTTTCTCTATGTTCCAGGCCCGTAGGCTGCCCTGTTGCAATTAGAGATCATCACATCATCAGGTGGACTGTAACTGCTGGTTACCCAACGGGAAAACATGACGCACCAAATGGCGATAAACAGATAATAGGCTTTCCTTGAAATTCCTCGAATGGAATTGCACCCCCTAGGACCTGTTTACAGTTTACGAGACACGAACAAACATAGGTTCGCACTTCACCGCACACCCAGACTATGCATCTGTTGACTTTTAAATGCACTACGGTTCCCAGAAGCTCCTGTGACTCAGGAGACTATATATGTGGACTCCCCGCTGTTGGCTCATTATCATTAGCGTTCAGGTTAGCTCAGTCACTGATGTGGTCTGAGTAAACCCTGATGACCCACATACCTTCATCAGACGTGGTCATTGAGAACCAGGACAACATGGGAACTGTGAGTGCACTGGTATGTGTATTTGGATATTGACCAGAACCTGGTAGACAGGAATGTACACTTCTGACTCACTGATGATCTTTAGTGCTCTTAATAGCTCTGACTGCAACACAATATTTAGGTGTTTTTATGAGCGAGGACTTACCATCACAGCTTCTTATTGACTGATTTAGGTTGTGATGACTGATTGTAGTAAATGTGGTTTGAGGCGGAGAAGCCAACTCTGTTTATTACCAAGAATTAACATCTACCTGTTCCTGGTTTGTAAGTTCAAAAGTCTGCCTATGAGGCAGTTTTAATGCAGCCAAGGCTTCCTTTTCATTCTGCAGCAGGTTTGAATTTGTTGTGCTTTAATGTATAATACCACAATCTGGCCTAAATGTTAGCCAAAAGGCCAGGATGTGCTTGACTGATGTGTAGACAGGTTGACCTCTTACTGACCAGGCTGTTGTTAATTAAAATCATAGTTTACATTGATGTTAAACAAGCTCTGTGGTGAATGTACCTGCTGTTTTAACTGATGCATAAGTCTGTCTTTTTCCCGCTTCAGAGCCATTACTTCCTCTTGGGCTTTCTTCCGACTCGAGGCGGATAACTCCAGAAGGGCAATATTGGCATCCTTTTCACTGATGGCTGCCAGTAGAGCCTGTTGCCTAAAAGGAAAAAAGAACATTTTAAAGCTTTTTATACCTTTATTTTTAGTTATATAGACATAAGTGCTGTGAAACAGATTTTGAAAACAGGTGGACAGTGCAATGACGCAGATAAACAGCAGTCATCCACAGCTGTCTGCCATTGCGTACATATGCAGATGTCACTGTAAATGCTTTTTTAACTCAGACAGAGTCTCCACAGAAAAGAAGCAGACATCTTTGAAGTGGTCCAGTAAGTGCTGTATTAGTGGTACCTCAACATGACTCATGGAGTTGTAATAGTGCAATGGAGTGGGCCAAAGAGGGTATGACATCGTCTGTCTGTTACTCAGCAGCCGTGAGTGTGGTCATGAGAGTGGTTAGATGGGGATGATAAGAGCTAGAAACTGTCCACAGGTGACAGAAAGTATACCAAGAAGCTTCGCCAGACATACATTACAGATTCAAATATATCCATGTGACCAATGAGAATGGCTTGTTTTGGCGTGTTTTGGGAAACATACTGACTAATGACAGCTATTCACATCTGATTTGAGTGACCATTATAAGCTGTCTAATTGGCATTTAGCAATGAGGGTATTTTAAGTAAGATAAACATTATGTAGCTGCAGGCCAGACGCTAAAATAGCATTTGAAATGAAACTAATGCTGTAGAGCAATGTGAGGGTTTGTGTGAGGTGAAGGAAAAAAGAAAAGCAGGAAAGGGGAAGCCTTCGAAATACACTCAATTAAATATTGACCTGCAATAGAGTGTTTTTATTCCATGATTTAAGTCCCTGTAGAAATAACCCAATTGTAAAAATAAACAAGTTGAACTTAGAATAAAGTCTCACTAGCCTGGGACTCCACATTCAGTGTTTTCAGTACAATTATCTACATGCAGCATCTGGACTCTGGATTCTCCCATTCAAGACCATTAATAGACCTCTGTGTGTGTTTGTGTGCACATATGTTGGGAGTGCGTACATGTGTGTCTGACATAGATTGTAGCAGCTAATCATACCATTAATCACAGAGCAGGACTGAGCTGACACTTTTCGTCTCCCCACACCTCCACTGTTATTTCTTTTAACACTCACTTTAATGGACACACACAGGGCTACTTGGATTTGTACCAGAGCAAATGCTTTACAGTCTAGGGCATTTTATGCGTGATTGAAAATGGACGAGAAAAAATACGATTACAAAATTAAAAAAAAAACAAAACAATGCTGTTCTTTATTTGGGTCTTGACAAAAGTTTCCTTTGGCCTTCATTTTTATCGTAGAATCTCACAATAATACGTCCCCCCCTGCTTTATTGTCTGGGCTACATAGAGTTATAAGTGGTAATGCACATCATAGAGTCTTATATGGTGCATCTTTGTTCATAAACATTACGTCAGATAAACAGCCATCACATTAGTCAAGTCATGCCTTTACATTGCCAGAGATGTAAAACTGTGTCTAAATAAGCCTTTATAGTCAAAATTGAGGAAAAGAACAGATACTTAATTCTGGTCACTATTACACTGTGAACAAAGAAACTGAGAAATTATCAAGCATATAAAATAAAAAGAAACCACGAAGTAGATACTGCACTGTAAAAACCTGAAAAATGCTGCAGAAGGCTACGTCACATAGAATAATGTTATTGCTTTCTGAATAGCAAGAAATACATGTGTATCTCACTAATTATTTTTTTCATTAGTCACACTTACAGCACTGACAAATCATCAGTTGACCTGTGATGTTTTTTTAAATGAAACCACAGACCCAAAGTGGCCACATGCTTCATTGCAAATCACTTCCAGCCTCAAAATTAACACAGCAGATTACAGTGCTGTCTCCCTGTGGGTGCTTTCTAAATGGTACGGCAAGATTGTGCTGAGTGATGTCTTCCTAAAACAATAAAGGGGGCATTATTATGATTAGCGAGCCTGTAAAGTTTGTCTCCCACATCCTCAATCAGTGGATACACTCTGCACATTATGTGTGTGCTCACTGTGATGATTAGTATTACTTACAGTCTTTGAACCTGAATAACATTTGAGTATTTAATCAGGTTTAATTTGATTGACCATTTGGCCTTAAATGTAACGTAAGCTCATGGCGACAGGATAGATCTATCAGGGACACACAGACAGAAGGATATTAACAAGATAAATTCTTGTACTGTATCTGGTGGCTGATCTTGAGAGGGCCAACTTTGTTTCCTTCCTCCCTTGTTCTTTTACTCCCTGCTTTACATCGACTTTGAGAGTCCTGGACAAACAAAGGATTATCTTAATTTCCTGTCTGATTAAAAAGGGCAACAGTGGCATGGTTTTACATGATAAACTTATCATTACTCTTCATAAAAGTCAGACATCATGCACTAAACAATCCAAAGACGCTCCAATAAAACAGAAAATCTATCCCAGGGCTGTATTTTGGGTGTCAAAACTCTCACCTACTTTGAAATGCTGTTTTATGAGATGTGAAGGGTTTCAGAAGGCAAGATAAAAATGATTCTCGCGTAAATGGTTTTCCAAAACATGCAAGCCTTTGCAGAGTAGCACAGAATGGACTGACATCTTATTTATAAGGGGTGAAATTCTCTCCTTGACTGCAACATGTGATTCCAATTGAGACTTCATGGTCCCTGGGACATATTGAGACATTCAGATCTACAGAGGTGGGAGATGGATGGCTAAAGTACATGACCATGCGATGAGAGGTGAGAGGGAAACGAAAAGGGGGCTGAGGTCAGAGGAGATGGAAAAAAAGTGAAAAGGAGAGTGAAGAAGAGCATAGAAAAGAGGCTTAAGGTAGAGTCAGGACGAGGACAAAAAATGGTTGAGGTTATGAAGAGATACCTCTAAAGGACTGTGATGTCCTAAGGCAGATTGGAGAAAGTATATAGATTTTCTGTCCATGTGGCATCTACCTATTTTGTTGTGCCTTCCTTGTTTTAAGGAAGAGACATACTTTTTGTATATTTTGCATTAAATGTTTTAAAGCTTTTTGCAGCCGTTATCCAGTCTGGTTTCCATGTCAAATGACAAATAAACTGAAGTAAATAAACCGAACTACTGTATATGCTTAAAGAGTGGTTCAAGGATAAAAAGTGAAGGAAAAACATGGCAAAAGATGAAGGTAATAGACAAGAAGAAAATATGTGTCTGACAAGCCACTGCCACCTGTGCAACATGAGAAAAACCCAGAGAAGGAAGGAAAGCAAGGAGCAAAGGTAAAGATTTAAGAGTCCCTGCATACCCTAAATCAGCTCAGCGCACTCCATGTTGTTATTCCTAGGCGTCACGGTTGAGGAATATGTGTTTATAATTTGTGTTATGACTTACTTGAAATTATGAGTGTGGAGAGTCAGTAGGACAGAAACAGATGCGTCCGTGTCATGCCCAGGGGAGCCATCAATACTGTCTGCCCCTAAGCAGTGTACACAGGAACGTACACCCGTCTTTACACACATTTGTGCTTTCATGTTTTTGTGCATGTGTGATGCATTTTGTAAGCTAGAACACAGGGAGCCAACTAATACTGGTCTTGAGAACATCCATTATGACTGAGGTCCTTTAGTTTGCACTCATACCTTTCCACATTAAGCATCAAGCTCTGCAGAAACATTCCAGTGACGTTTTATGGCTATTCCTTGATTGTACGTGAGTGAAGGTGCGGCAAAGGGCCAGAGGCCTATGTGAGGCTTGTGGTGAGAGCAAGCAGAGGACATGAGAATGGGGCATGGTTGAGTGACACTATTATTTATGACCCTGGAACACTGGGTTATTTACAGCTGAGGAGGTGGGGAAAATGTCTATTTCCAACATAAAACACATGCTTTGGCTTCATTTAGTAAGCTTACTTTAAATCCAGTTGATGGTAAATCTGTGTTTTAACTCCAAACTTATTTTTTATGAGAGGCATGCTTTGGCTACCTTATGTAGGATTAGCTACAAGCTAACATAAAAACTATAAACTAGCCACACGTCAGATCCACCCACTGCCCACTTTCTATTGTGCTGCTTTAATAGAACAATCAACAATCAACAACAAGTGATATAGGGTTTGGGTCTTTGCTACTACAAACAAATCCCATCCATGCTATGTTCAACTTTCATGTTTAACATTTATGTTAGACATTACATGTAAATCCCAAACTTCAAATAAGATTGCTAGCCTTGGCATGCTAACCTTGGGCTGTGCTTCTCAGGAAAAACCCATGACAGCAGATGGCTCTCACAGCACTAGCCCAGGTTGTGTGTGTTTTCACTTCACTAATAAAATATACAACCCACTTACTCCGCTCAACCCCACTCCCACACTAGTACTCTGACCGGTGGAAGGTATGGGAGTGGGGGTCTAATTGAAAGAGTATGTATCAGTTTTACAGCAACAAGAGGGGAAAATACGAGGGGACAAAAATCAACAAATCTGCCAAAACTAGCCAAATGTTTAGAGTGGGAGCAGGGATGAGGAGAGATGGCTGACTGCTCCCTGAGATGAGCAGGACCAGAAGGCCACTGCTGCATTCCTCAGAGAGAGACGGAGACCCTGGCAGGGACAGAGGGGAGCCAGGTGGCTGTGTGTGAACACAGACAAAAGACAGAAAAAGCATGCAGGCCATTTGTTTTTTAAAACATCTTCTCAAGGTAAATCTATGTAATGCTAGCAAAAAGATGCCAGTCATTGTCAATGGTAAATGTTAAGCCTGTTGGAATAGGAAAGAATCCTGAAGTTGTAAAAACAGGAAAGACAAATAAACAAGGCCTAGAGGGATGTCAGCGATGACAGTGATGTCAGTGATTTCCATTTGAACTGCAGCGTTGTTGATTTGCATGCTCTTTGTGTGGACCTATACCAGTGCAGTCTCCTCCTTTCACATCAGTGTTAGAAAAACACAATCTGTCTGAGGCCCACCTACACAGCCTCACTCAGTTAGGTAAGCTATGATCCTTAGCCTCCCGGGACCCTTTCAACAGCAAAACCCAGCTTTCTATTCTCCTAAAGGGGAGGTTTGTTCTCCATCTTCATCACCACTCAGCTGACTGACAGTGCCTCCCCAAGGCACAAGAAACAAGACAGGGGGCTGTTACTGTACCATAAATGTGTAAGGATCAGGTACAGGCAAGTACACACACACAAATACAGCAACTGGCTTGTTTAAAGCCCCCTGTCATCTCAGAGAGGTGAGGCTCTCCGAATGAGTAACACAGCTCCAGTCACACAACTGTAGGAACACACTTGAGAGTGAGCACAGGGATAGAAGTGTACGCACACATATACAGCATGTTAAGAAAGAGCTTTAAGGCCTCAATGTAAACACTGATGAGTTATGTCCCCTTCACGTGTCTCTGACCTGACCGGAGCACAGTCACTAAACCCTCCTCTTCAACATCAAAAGGTGAACAATGTAGTTTATAGGACAAAAGCAGTATTTATATTTTAGAGGTCACATCATAGGAAAGAATATTAGACTACAGTAAAATATAACAATGAAACTCTAGTCTCTGTCTCAAGAGTGTATTTAAACCCTTCAGCAACTCCAAACTAGTCAAAATGACAAAATGACACATCTTAGTCTGTGTTTGTCAACAGAGGACATAAATCCAAACTTATGTGTGTGTGTGTGTATATATATATATATATATATTACATAACATATTTGGCATTATGATGGCATTATGATGGGTCACCTCAGTGACTATACACAGAGCATCCTGTATCCACAATTTTAAAGCCTTAAACAATGCCTAGGACATGACTAAAGCCTGTACTCTGACCAGTCAGTGATGTCAACTGTAAATACCAAAAGGACACCTTATCCATTGCGTCATTTAAATTGGAGGCTTTCTTTATTGTTGTGTGTTCAAGCATTAACATAACCCTCTATCACAGAGATCATCACAGGTTTTAAAACAGGAAGGTCCATACAAGGGTTTCAGGCTATATTCATTCCATTGCTCCATCTCTGCTCTTTTTCTTGTGCTAATCAAAGAGAGCAGTCACTCATTGTGGAAGAGAATGGCATCATCTCCGTCTGGTCTCCCCCTCTATCATTCTGTATTGGGCTCTGTCTTGCCCTGTACTCACTTTGTAGTGGGGCTAAATATTAAGTTCAAGGAGGTTATGCAAACACGTTGAAACAGCCATCCTTGGCCTAAGTATTACCCTGAACCCTTCAATTACCAGCCCTGCTTTCCTCTCTCCTCATTCCTCCTGCCTTTCCTGCCCTCCATACAGCTTCTCGCACTCTGGCCATCTAACTCTAGCCTGGAAGTAAAGCTCACAGTTATGACGTGGGGCCAAAAAACCTTAAAATATCAGGGGCAAAGAGTACAACATAGTGGCTCAGTACAACGCAAGTACATACACACACTGTGAAATACAGCAAAGTACACACAAACCGATGAAAGACGGGTCCAGAAAAGAGTGGGAGCGAGTATCCCTTGTGTATTTTCTCTGTGCTCCAAATGTAGGGCCTGGCGGTGGACCACAGCTGAACCACAGCCGACATGCGGTGGAATGGGAGGACGCCACACTTACTTCCTTTATAGAAGCCATAGAGACACACACAAACACACACACAGACACACACACAGGCACTGATGGAACACACACAAGTCCTGGACAGCACTGTTGCGGCATTATATGTAAAAAAGTGGTTTGAGGTAGACGGACAAATCTGTAAGAGCTGTTTCCCACAATACTTTGCCAGACAATTACACAACCCAATTAATGTGGTTACTACAGTGCAGCTATTTATTGTAGGATGTGTGTGCACAATGGCCGTATGTTCTTTTGGCCTGTATTATTTTTCGAATTATAGCTTTCTTTGGAGCTTGGAGTAGTCTATTTCCCGTCAGTGTGTAAAGGACACACAAGGTCACACAAACTCTCACCCCACACTCCATCGGCCAATCAGAGTTATTTCCAATCACAAGCACATCAACTCAGCTTTTTAGAAGCCTCTAAGACTGGGAACTACAAAAACTGCAATGTGCTGAGTTAGCCTAAGAGAGCTTCATTATTCCCCCTGTCAACATTACACCATTTGTTCTCTTTGTGAAACTTCTGTCTGAGAATAGTGCAGTTGTAAAGCTTGAACTGAATAGGCTGTTTCCAGTGGTTAGAACCACCACAAATGGAGTGCAAGGATGAATAATTGCTAGATAAATAAGTCCACCTGACAACTGCCAGGACTTACAAGATGAGATTCTCAGAAGCATCTCGGGGCACTATACTGCAGCACATCCTCTCTAAGTTTGTAGCATCCAGGCCTTGGTAGCTCAGGGCTCTTTCAGCGGCAGTCGAGGAACTATCAAGTAATTATGACATTAAGGGTGATTGGTATTCTGTTAAGCGATGTAGCAGTGTATTTGCAGTAAAAGGTAAAATGTTAACATGGGGTATGCAGACAAAAAAAGAGGTGCTTCTCACACATGCAGGGCTGTGATTATAGGAGCTGTAACCAGGTCTGGACAGGTCTGCTGTATATTTAGACTGATCAGTAAGGCTCATGGGATCAAAGCCTAACATGATTACTACCTAGCCACCTGATAAAAACCTTACTATTATTCCCCTCTACACACATGTGAATGCAACTTTTTAAGCATACAAACACTTGACAAGATTCAAAAACAAACGTATATGACTCCTCCAATAGTCAGCAAAAAAGTCCCAGCAGTAAAAACATAGGAATTTCAAAAGTACAGTAGACACAGGTCCAGTATCACACACCTGCACACACAGACATATACAGTTCCGCTGGTCTATAATCTGGCTAATTTGTATGTAGCAGCTAGTGTAGACAGATCATGCCGCTGGTACACTCAGCCAGTTGTGTCATTGCTTTTTACCTGTTCATCAGGCCATGTGAATTCCCAATTGAGACATACACTTGCTTGTAAAGAATAGTTTTGAATCGGTTTTGTGTGAAGATACTCCAGTGAAAATAGTATATGCAATCATACACGGTTAAGTGCATACTTGTTTATCATTTTTACAAGGTTTTTGAAAATTTCAAAATTGACACTTCCAGGACAGAGATACATGTACATACAGGCACAAAGAACTATGAGACAGCAAAAGTGAGTGCTTTGTAATCAGATTTAGTGTATGAGCTTGATGCAGACTGGTTTTAGACTTGGAATTTCACAAATAAACCTTTG
The DNA here is from genome assembly GCA_036850595.1 of Rhyacichthys aspro. Taxonomy (NCBI): domain Eukaryota; kingdom Metazoa; phylum Chordata; class Actinopteri; order Gobiiformes; family Rhyacichthyidae; genus Rhyacichthys; species Rhyacichthys aspro. Next base: position 15,142,667 of record CM072154.1, on the reverse strand, counting down.
CAGAGTTATGATAAAGAGATTGTATGCACCTGTGCATATGTCTACATTTTAATAACGAGACCAACGGTAGTATGCGGGCAGATCCTGCTGACAGACCCATTGATTTTCACAAAGATAACAAATAGAGTAATAAGATCAGCTCTCACACTAGAATACATAAAAATATCTCCAAATGTTTGCCTAAGAGAAATCGAGCATTTTGGACAGTTTTAAAAATATAATTTCAGTGTAAATATCAACATGTAACAGTTCTTTCATTTGAAGCAGGAAAAGGACGTAGCTTCATGGCATCTGTGTACATGCTGTTTTCTGGCAGTTAAGCTCATTACGATGTTTTGCTATGCGTTAAGATGCAGATGCGCACCATTAATGTTAGAGAGTTGTGGGTGAGAGTAGAATCATTAACAAAATAAGTTCCTTATGTTACCCATCTTTACCCTGTCCCTGTTGAAGGGACAGTACACTTCCCACGCTAAAAACAACCATTTAGCAGGGTATAGTCATTTTTTATTTTAACTGTCTATCATTAACTTCCTAATGATGAATTCTTGCTCCTCAAATGTAATTATGTTGCATACAATATAAATATACTGTATGGACAATAACATTGACATAGATATTGTGTTACTTACATCTTCAATAATATTAATTTTGCTGCTGCAGTGTTATACTAGTGTTCATTACCAGCTCTCTTTTTTTGGTTCAGACGCTGACCTACCTCAGGCTTTTTGAAGATCAAAACTGGCACTTCTGGGAAAAGTGTATGTTAACATTTTGACCTCAAAATGTGCACATTACAGAACACCAACACATCTTTGAAAGGGGGTTAAAGAGCTTGCAAGTTCATACAATTTGCAACCAAGAAGCAATTGTTTATAGCTCTTTTATCTGCTGTCATGCAGTTAAGGCGAAGCTGCTCATAATTAACACTGATAGAAACCCAGACAGTGACAGAGTTGTCGAAATGTCTGCAGTATCAGCTGTGTGTAGAGGAGTGGGCATGAGTTGTGTAGTTGTATGGATGGATTCAGTGCTTACCTAATAAATACAATGTCTGTGTCAGTTTTGTAAATGCCAAAGTGACAAGTCAGGACAATGATGTCAGGAAACTGAGTCTGACAAACAAACCATGCCAGGATGAGGTTCTAAACAATGTGCCACAATTGCTTTATTACTCAGTGTTTGCCCAAGGTGTCATGTTACTGAAGTCTTCCACAATATAAAAGCCTTTCCTATGGTTGAGCCCCTGTTTGTGTATGTGTTTGCTCTGGCAAAGGCTCCCCTGTGACTGGTTATATTAGACATGCTCAAACAAAGCCAAACACACAACAGTAGCCGCAAGCAATTAGGCCCTGCCACAGAGCATAGCTACTCTCCGAACACCCACTTTTTCCTCACTTGCCATGCACCAGTTTATTTCTTTTCAAGTTGAGCTGCCATGAACCTCTGTCCACACCACACACACTGCTCTTATTTGTGTGCTCTTTTGGTGCTGACGTCCTGTGTGGTATCAGCGGCTGTGTTTTTGTTTAGATCATCTTCGGCGCGCTACTTTACCTCAGCGGTCAGAACATTGCTGACTGGCGCGGGAAAGGATGAAATATTAGCAGGCTGCCTGTTGCCATGGATTAATACACATTAGAATGATTAAACAGAAAGATGCAAAGGTTTTCATTTTATCACGCTGGGGCATTTTTCCTCAACATAATGACAATATACTTTCTTGCATTTCAAAATGGTATTTGTATCCTTTCATAATGGGCATCCAGTTTAAATCAGATTGTCTAAATTTTGAGGCAGAAGGTGATATGTTACAGTCTGTGGCTTGGACAATATCTGTTTCAAATCAATGCAAGAAAATCGGGCAAACTCAATCTAGGTCAACCTTTCTCTCTCCCCTGGTCCGTTGTCTGTCTGTCTGTTCTGTCTTTCTGAGGCTTTCTCGAGGGCTTTTGTCTTTTAATACCTAATAACAGCACATTTTTTGCAAGAAAACTGTGTCGGTGAAAATAGTCAAGAAGAGTAAGTGCTGCAGTTCGGTGTATGTTTGTAACAGAGGTACGGCTCTATCTGTTGTGTAACTAATAAAACTAATGAATGCCATCTGGCAAAATTCCTGAATGCTTTTTTTCATGTTACTATGTTACCAGGCTATTAATCCAGCCCAGTCTGTGCACCATGTTTTTTCATCAGGCCAAATAAGACTTTTCTATCTGGGATGAGTGAATGACAGAATGTGCATAGATGATACTGATAATGGCCCAACTATCTGCATATGGCTATGTGCACTCACAATAAAATGCACATACTAATTTGTGAGTATTTCAGGGGAGTGCATAGCCTGGTATGTTTGTCCTATGTGTGTAAACCTTTTGTAGTGGCGAGCGTACCTCTCCTATTACACACACACATGTTCTTTATGGGCTAGCTAATGGAGCCGTGCTCTTCCTGCCTCTGTGATGTGGTTTAGTGTTGTTTGATGTGCTCAGGAATCCTGCATAGAAGAGCACCCTGAGCAGATCTTATCATATAAAAGCCCCTGCAATGGAAGAAGACACTCAAGTCTCTTTTTTAACTTAATAGAGATATGTGTCCGCGTGATGGCCGGTGTTTGTGTGGTTGTGTGTGCACCACTTGGCTAATTTAATCGAGTGTGTAACCCAAGGCCAAACACACACATTTGATTTGAAGTAAACGTTGAACTCAGGGACCTGTGGGTACAGAGCCATGTCAGAAATATCCGCTCATTGTACTACTAAGAAACTTTGTGTCATTGTGAAATAATAATCATAATCCTTGACTTTCTGCCCATGCTTAGATTACTATTTACTTTTCAATGTTTCAGTCAATAGCACTCTGTAAACCAAAGGTATTCTTCAACATTCATGTGCCCTGAATAAAAGGTATTGACTTAGAATGGCCATTTCCTGGAAACAAAAACAAAACACAAGAAATGTATCAGTGTATACCATCTGCAACCTGAAAAAAAGTTTTAACTTTTAAACATCTACGACAAGCCAATGCTCATCTCATTCTTCAAATTAAAATGACACATCTACATACTCCACAATCCTCTAATGTCAAACCCAGACATAAACAATCATAAACATAAGCAAACATTTCAAGATATCAATATGCTCATGATTACACACATTCTCTGTCACACATACACACTGTCTATTCAGTATGATTCATCTGTAGCCCTTGTTTTTACTCACACTGCCTCTAGCCATCCTTGTCTCCATGGGAAGTCTGAGTTGTTTGTTTAGTGGTGACCAGTCCTGTCCCTAACCACTCTGTCTGCTCACATTTACAATTCTTGTCTCTTATTAATGACAGCTCTAGAGATGAAGGACTTTAAAGATACATCTGTGGTTGCCATTGTGACGCTTGTTGCAGTAAACTTTGGGTTTTAACTTTTTTTCTTTCATTCTCCTTTCTGTGGGTTGCACTTAGCCTGCATTTTTTTTGGAGATTATAGTAAAATTAGACAATTTGAGAGGAAGTTTTATTGTCTTGTTGTGAAAGTTAACAGCAGTTGTAATGCTTGTGAATGGTAATTTCAAACAAATAAGGCCATTGGGGTTTACGTGAGTTAAACATTTTACTCCAGTGACCTCTTTTGACTGTATTTTTCCTCATTCTCCCTGTTTTAATTTCCTACCCCACCTTTTGGACTCTCCAGTTCTAAACTTTGGAGAGCCTACTCTGGGAGAGCAGTCTTGTTTCTAATTTGTCTACATTTAGCAGAAACCAGAATACAAACAAGAGTAGGACCCAAAGGGCAACTCATTGCACAGCCACTGGCACAATCTGCTTATCTTTCTTTGCTAATAGCTTTCATGCGCTTAACATCAAATCACTGCAGTTTGCACACATTCAGTACAAACATGCATGCAGGTACATATGCATGTATGCACATGCTGTATGCACACAAACACACTGAAAACACCAATACACACTACTTATCCAAACTTGCTCAGGCTGTTTCCTGCCACTGCTGAGAAGTACATAATGATAATTACAGTTTGGGTCTACATCCCTGAATTAACCAGATCAGACACACATACAATCCACAAGTGCCAGGGGCTGCTGTGGTGAAGGCTGACTGGTGAGCAGAAGCTCAGTGCTGGGAAGCAGGCCCCTTTAGTATTGTTCTGTACGACAACCTCCTGGGAACCATCAGAGCAAAACTGACAGATGTGCTTGGCCAGTAAAATTCTAGTTCACCAACAAAGCACCAGAAACTTGGCACTCAACTAAATCCTTGATTGCCAAACCTATGTAGAAAAGGTAAATTGAAGTGACAGACAAAAGTCCCTACCACCCATTCCAGGAAGCTTATTTAACAAATTCTGTGTAAAGAGTAATAAAATAACAAACACATACAGACATATAACCTGATAAACACAGACAGACAAAGCCGCAAAGGAGAAAAACAGGAGTTAAAGCTCAGGTGTGTGTGCCAACCACAGATGCTTGGAGGTGTTTACAGAGAGCAAATATATGCCAGTAAGATCCATTGACTCACTTGTGTGGGTAAAACAACACTCTATGTGCCCATAATGGTAAACCATCAGGGCACTTTGCAAAGCCGCTGCTTTAATGGCAGTTTTACACAGTTTCACACTTTCAACAACATACTGTATGAGACACAGCTGCAGTTAAGATAAAAACACTGTGAAAGAGGCATGAAAGTGTTTGTTTATTGACATCTATTTATAACCCATCTGCCTCCCCCTTAACCCCACCTTCCTTCTCCTCATTCCTTTGTTGACCCTAAGGGTAAGGCCATCATTTAGGGGGCCATCCGTGGTCACCTCTGGGTCCTGTGATGTTTATTGGCTCCAAGGCCCACCTCATCTATTGCCAACTCCAATTTGCACACTAAGGACTTATAATCAATTAAACCTGAGATTTATACAGCCAGCCTTGGGGTGTTAGGTTTCTTAAGGCCAATCAGATAGCATTCACCTGAATCTTTCCACCCAGCCAAACGACACTCATTAGCTGTGTGTGCATGTATATGTGTTTGTGACTGACACTAATTAGCAGTGCTAGCGCACCTACTTCCTCCTGACCATTTCCTGTGATAGTAATTATTAGGTATGTGTGATAAATTCCAGGCCTTGTTCCACCAGTGATGAGACAAAAGAACAAGACTGAAGAAAAATGTTTAGTGAATTATGAGGAAAATAAGAAGGAAGGTTTGTCTCTAATTGAGTCAATATAAAGTTAACAGTAGCTTCCTTAACAAAAGGTATCTTTTTCTATGTAGAATTTTTTTTTCATTTTTCCCACCCATCTATAAATGAGAAATACACACAAATAATACATAATGACGATAACACAGCAGGTCACAAAAGGCCATTTTGAGTCTTACAGGAAAACTATGTTGTAAAAATAATCAAATGGACATAACCAGCAGCAGCAATAGCTGAGCAGTGTAATATTAAATTTAAATTCAGACTGTAGCAGTCATTTTTTCCAATGTAGCTAACCAAAGCATGTCCCAGTTCGAGCAGTCATCTTTCTTAAATAAATATAGAATATTATAAATTTAATATCCCTTGAAGCTTACTATACATAAGCCAGCTTGAGGCCAGCCATTACCTTACTGTACTGAGCCATTGCCCAGTACCAGTGATTTGAAGGTGATGAAGCCCTCCATTGAGAAAACTTCAGCAGAGGAGGAGGTGTAGGGTGGAGCATGCTTTGGTACTGACATAATAACACACCTACAGGGCTGACGGCCGACACATATGTCGAAGGTAAACATGCATGTCAGAGGGCATAGCAGCAAAGACAGACATGATGAATGGCCTGAAGTTCCCACGAGGCGACACACATACAAACTTGTGAGGAAAGAGAGGAAGGCGATGTGTGGTCAGCCCTGCCTCATCAGCGCTGCACAGAGAATCCTTTTTACTCAAGTGCTAACTCTTTACGGCTCATCATTACCTATCACAACAATGGAACTGTAACACCATACTTATACAGGAGTGTGAAATGTGAATGTGTGACAGTGCAGGCACAAGTGTGTATGTCGTTCTGTGCAGTGCTATTTGTCCACATGTTGCGTACATTTGTGAGTCTGTGTGTGTCCAGGACCCTCAGCAATCACTGAGTGGGGACATGACCTTGCCAATGCAGCTGGTCTCTCTGTGTTTAGTCAGTGTTGCCATGGCAATGGTGCTAGGCAGACAGGATGTCTACAATGAGGATTTGAAAGTCATAATGTTGCTGCTACTTTAAGTTTCATTATGCCATGAGTTACTTTAAGTAGCCAGCAAACAGACAAATGCCCACAATGCATGGATGGAATTGTGTTATTAAATTTCCACAGTATAAATAAGCTCATCTGCTCGATTATAAAGGTGCCAAGGTAACGAGTCTGTAATGCTGTTTTAGGTGAAAAGGCTTAAGTTAATAACTGGCTTGAATGTAGAGTATAATTCTGCTTATAACTATATTCACAAAACTGTCACAGTGATATACTCACTGTTTCATAATACATCTTTCCCTTAATTGACATAACAACTCAACTGCACCTTAGAGGTTGTCACAAACAATAAATGATGATGTTACACAATGGATTAAAATGGATCTGAATATTGTATTAGCAATCTGACTTATAGCTCCTTTGTGATACAATTAAATCCTCAGTAGTCCAAAAGCTATACTAACCCTCATAATTCATCCCTGTAAGATAAATGACAGAAAAAAAGTACCTGTATGAAAAAAAATCGGGTATTTATATGTATATGTTTATATCTCTCTATTTTTAGCAGTCAAAACTTCTAGGTACCTCACTAGCTATAGCTCAGCTGGTGTCTAGAACACCTCACAAGTCACATGACTACATTGCCAATTTAGGATGCTGAGTGACATGGAGCAAATACTGTTGTAATTGTTGTAATGTAACAAATGGTTATGTTATATACACTAACAGTAAAAATAGAAAATTGATTAAATCCATACATGGAACCCACAGTGTGCTTAGTTTTACTATTCCAAGCAATTCCTCTGTGTCTGAATTCATCCCCCTTGTACTTCATTTTGTTCCTGCTCATTCTTCCACCACTCCCTCCATCATCCCCTTCTTCCTTCCTCCCTCCATCAATCACTCCCCCCCTTCGATCATCCCTTTTTCCATCATTTAACATTTCCTCCCAAACTCTCCACTATGACTCTACTCCTTGCTGTTTGTACTGTCTTGCAGTCCTACTACTAATACTGGCATGCTTTTCCCTCCATTTCTCAAACTGCCATCTTTCTTTTTCTCTAAAATTTCCACTTTTCTGCTTTATATTGTTTTGTATATTTAAGTTAAAGCCAATGCTACAACTACAACAACTACTTTGCTCTATCATAGTTTTCCATCACTTAAATGTAAACAGAGATGGTATCCCAGTGTCTATGTAGGGTCTGGTTCAATGAGCCTCTATGATGTTGTGGCATGTTGTTTTATCCCATTCAGACAAAAGCAACATTTCAAAGACTAGCTATTCAAAATGTCCAAACACATCATTTCTCTATGGCGTACCTCTACCCCATGACCCCAAACCCATTTAATGACTTGCTCCTAGAGGCCATCTGTGTCTGTGTGTGTTTGAATACTGTACAGCACAGTGGAAACCCAATCTGGTGTGGGGTGATAGACCAGAGCCTTAATGCTCCTTATACATCAAGCATTCTGCTCTATATAGTATCTGCAAAAGCAAACAAAATCTTTTCATTTCTAAATATGAGCATGGAAGTGCACACACACCAACCCGTGTCTTCCAATTACAGGCTGTAATAATGTAATATTATCAATCAGGAGAATTCTGAATTACAATTGGCTCCCACTAATAAAAAATGCACCCATTTCTACTACTGAAATCTGACTTAAAATGGCATCATCCAAATTAAGGGTTGTTAGATAATGGCCCTGAAAAGAAATGGATGCATTATCTCCACCATAAACTCAGTTCTTAACTAACTTTACTGTAAATGTACCTCTAACCCTAACTGTAAAAGTATGTCTTAAAGCAAAACTTAATCTCATACAGCAGGTTTTGGGAGCCTTTGGGAGCAACACAACACTAGTCTCAAGCTAAATATAGCACCTGTTTGCTCTATTTTCATATCCATTGGTTTTAGATATTTCTAAACATAGATGATGGTACCTATGATCTACTGAATCTTAACAACAAATCACAAAACTTAAAATTATTTTTAAGTTGCAAAGAGCAATGAAAATATTCAGTGCAAAGCAGTAAAAACTTAATAAAAGTAATAAAAGTAAAATAAAAATAAAAGTACATTTTCTGGTACTCATTATGTAGCAAGTACAACAACACACACACACACACACACACACACACACACACACACACACACACACACACACACAATAGCTTGGAAACCCACCATGCATTGAGGGTATATTGAAAATGATTTTCCCCCCTTTGTCTCTTTCATTAACAGTGTTGAAAAGGCCAAAGTCTACTCTTCTCTCTTTCTCATTCAGGCTTACACACATGCACAGAGCTCTCTGGTTCACTGGGGAACGTGCTTCACATGGTTTGCTTCAGCTGGTCTTCATGACAAATGCGATATTACAGTGGAGAGAAGGAGAGACTTGGCTTGCAATCAAACTTCTCTCATGATTTCTAAGATTTGAAATACTTCAGTGTTTGTAACCAGTGCCCTGCAAACCCTCCCTTCCCTCTCATTCTCTCTTTCTGATTTTCTTCTGCTGTCGTTCCAATCCCCACTCCCCCTTCTTCTAGTTACCTTTCGTTCTCTTATTTTTTTCTGTTTCCCTGTTAATTTGGATGATCGTTGGACTGTGGGAATATGGCCTCATTTTAAACAAAAGTTTGTCCTCAGACGCAAGTAATTACATGTGAGGTTGTGTCTGCATTCTGCGATGTGCATCATTGTGGCTTGTTCAAATGTAAGTCAGCCTCACGGAGCTTCATCCCCTTTGCAATTCAACAGTCCTTTAATCCTCATCATCAGTGACCCCAAACCTTTGCCTCTGACCTCTTATACATACAGACACTGAATCCAAAGCCCAAGAGACCACACACATGCTTATGCCCCCTATGTCCCCTCCATTAGCTCTTACCAGTGTACAAAAAGCAACAAATCACATTTACTTTGTTGTTCTTCATGCCAACCAACCATCACACTAACTTTTTTTCCGAGGCTAACGGTAATATAATAATGATTTCAGGACTACCAAGTAACACACAAATACTTTGTATGTCAGTCACATGCTGAGTCCATGAGCACGTCCACAGTAACATGAGTTGGGCCAGCTTCAATATGCAGTACATTTAGTTTGTTAAACACTACTGGTAATATTGTGGTAGTGAAAATTGGAGTAGACAGGAAGAGGATTTGTATGACATGAGTGTATGTGCAGATACCCAGGTGTCTTTTCCATGTAGAACTATGGCCATAGGCAGATGCACTTTATTTTTGTGTTCAAGGGGCTTGAGGGGCGAACTGGATCAGAATACAGTTATGTTTTCAATATATGTGCCAGCCCTCTCTTTTGTACTGTACTGAGTAGCTGACATTAAAGGGATTTCTTAGCAGCACATGACAACCAGATATGGCCTCCATGCTCCTTCAATCAAAGTGCTCAAAGCAAACACATATGTAGCGCTCCACTGACAGATCATTGAACTCACTCACACGTTCAAACATTTCCACTGAAACATATGCACAGTCTTTCCCTCTCCTACTTGTCTACAGAAAAAAATACACCTCGACAGATTTTTTTGTCCTTCTGTTATGGCTGCACCACCTGTCCTCAATAAATGTAACTTTTCATAAGACAGCTATATATGACAGCTAATTCTGCTTCAAAACACACCTCAGCCCTGATGTCTATATACACAGAGATGCATACGTTAACTGGTGAGTGAATACAAGGGCCTAATGTTGTGGTAAACACCTTAATGCTACAGGAAATAACACTGTATATGAAAATGAAACATACGGTATAAGACTTGTGTTATGTTTTTTTTTTCCCAAAAAATGGAGATAAATGTGCAGTGTATAATTTAGGAGTAGGACTAACTTCATCTCCAGAATTTCCTCCAGCTGTTTCCGTCGCTCTTGCCGCAGGTTGTTAAGGTGCCCGTCCCTCTCATGCAAAGACTGCTGGGTGTTCGACAGACGCATCTTGGTGGCATCTAGCTCCTCCCGAGTCTTCTCCAATGCTCTCATCAGTTCCTCCAACTACAGGATAAGACAAACATACAGACAGAACAAATAAATCACATTTTGTACTGTTTTGTGATATGAAATGTTATATTGCCAGAATACAGCAACACATTAATTTGAGGAGCTCTAAGTGTGAGTGCTTGGGATTAAAAACTTAAAACAACTAAGCACAGACATACCAAATGTGTATTAAAAAGGGAAACAGGTGACATTTCAAAGCTCAAATATATTCTGGCCTTAATAACAACCCCTCGCCCTTTCCCTCTTTCCACTTATATTGCAGCCCTCTTAAGTACGGCTCCCTCTTGAAAGTAGGTGAGAATAATGCTCAATCCTTAAATTACATCTCCTCCTCCTGTGCACACATGCCCTCCAGCCACACAGGCTGTATGTCCAAACTATCGTAAGTGTCTCACAAACAGGATGTGACCTTAGGGCATCATTATCCAAAGACAGGAAGTGAATAATTGTCTGACAACACGTATTTCACAATAGAATGCCGTGTTAGGAAGGCAGGTTCACCAAAGCAGTAGTTTGTGATTTAAAAGTGCTTAAATCATTGATTATTTGTATAGGAATGTGTCAAAGTGTGGCTTTTGTGATGTTGTCAAATGAATGATAAGAGCATTGTTTAAACATACAAACTAGGGGAAAATGGTGAAAGCACACTATGGGGTAGAAGAAGAAAAAAAGCATTGGGTCTCTTTTATGAAGAGGCCAAATTGTTCACACATTTTCAGGATGCTCCATCTCTAGGTGTGTTTCACAGATGTCAGATAATGTGTTCAGTAACTCTTCATGAATATCACATATGGGCTGAGAAAAGAGTGGCTGAAAACATGTGCATGTGGGGATTAAAAGGAATCTAAAATTGGTGGGAAAGTGACAGCTTTCACTCATGACTTCCTTAGAAATGTAAGAAAGCATTGTTTCAAAAGCAATACACTGTATGTCCGTGCCAACACAAACAGACCTAAAAAGTATCCAGCTGCTTATATGCCTAATATAAACACCGCAAGCAGCTGTCCATAGTCATACTACATTCAGGGCATTATGCCTTCATCTGGCCATAAAGGAATCAAAAGGGATTTGGAAAGTCAAAGGTCATCCACACATAACTCTTATTACACCCACCTCATGTCTATCACTCTTCATCCATAGACTACCCCCATCCCAGTGCCCTATTAGTCCACCACCCAGGCTAGCCATCACATCACAATCACATCATTAATAGGGAATACAATGCACTTTAGTGAAATTCAGCTTAGTGTGGAGCCTGTGCGTGCTAATTTAGCTCAACTTCAAGGCAAAGTCCCCCAGCCAGGCTAAGGCTCACTAAGACTGGCCCAAAGCCCCTTTAGTTGCTAAGCTGATTGAGGGCTCAGAGGTAAGGCCCAAATCCCTCTTGTCCATTTGCGTCGGCGTTGCTGGTTCAAAGGCCTAGTTCAAACGCCACGGAGGGAGAGTGAGAGAAATAGAGAGACACAGCAAAAGGAATGGGGAACTGGAAAAGAGATAATAAATTGAGACATGTTAAACAGGTGGATAAAAGCAAAGCAATGAGTCGAAACAGCAAAACAAGCAAAGGCAACTCACAAGCCTTTGAGGAGCAGAATATAATTGTCTTCTTCAAACTCCATCTTGAGATAAAAGATGGCCTAAACTATGTGACTGAACAAAATCTGAAATTGCACTAGGTTGGTCTTTTTCTTAGAAAATGTCCATAAGCTGCCCCTAAATGCCCATAAGTAGTTGGTGAGACACATTCAGAAAGGAGCCTTAAAAGAGCTACAGACAAGCAGGGAAAACTAAGAGGATAGAGTTGTGAAGAAAAGTGACCCCAGGCATTACCCATGCTCCATTTCAGCAGGTCAGGCTGATGGAAGACTTTCAGCGCATTACACATCATGAGACTGATTACTCTGGGACGGAGGGGGAAAAATGAAAATCAAGAGAGGGGGCTGGGGAGGGGGTAATATGTGAGAATGTGAGTCTGGCAGGGTGCTCTGAAACAGTGCCAGGGTCAGGTGATGTTTCAGGAGGACTTACCCCCCACCCCCCCACCCCTCTCTGACTCATTTTCCAGAGACCTTCAGAGGCAAGGACACAGATGACTGACAACCATGTAACTACAGGTTAATGGCATGTTGACTAGCTCCCTCTTTATGTGGTGATGTCACAATGGCTCCCAAAGTTAAGTGTGTTGACAGCACCTAGCAGGGAGCATCATAAGGACAGAGCAGCAGAAAGTGCCGGGCAAAATTGGTGTCTCCAAAGTGTTGACAGTGTGATGGCAAGTCCTTTCCAGCTCAATATGTGTCAAGTGCTCTTGCTGAGTTTGAAAGTGTGGGGTCTGTTGAGGTCAAAATGTGTTAACATGTCACAAGTTAGAAAAGGATTTCCCAGATTTCTTGGGCCACTAAAGGATACAGTTAGGTAAAAGCTCAATCATCTAGTTTTATACTTCTAGAGTATTCTTTATTGATATTGTGAAATACCAAAAAAATCTATTTCAAAAACAAGCACTAATTAGCACTGGCTCCCAATGAATTTTCAAAACCAAAAGTGACCCTATCTGTCTTTCCAGTTATGTCAGGCCAACCATCCATTCTCCTCATCTGTTCAATTTTCCACTACAGGCTTCACTTGCTAGGCATGTGTATGTGCAAATAAATGGGAGCATATGTATGTATGTTAAAGCCATACAGCTACAGTTCTGCCTGAAAATGTCAGTTCTTATCCTAACCGCTGATTGCTCTCAAATTACTTGTGGCAATCATAAGCAATGCAAGGTCATTCTCATTCAAATGCACACTCACACCGAGAGGAAACATACTCCCTTGCCCTGTTTCTCTTTCCCACCACAGACACACCTATACTCATAACCATACACGACAGACATACTTTAGGATGTATATCGAACTTCTGACCAGCCAGCTAACTCAATGGGCGACCTGCAGTTCATCAACACTGAACCATCAAGTACTTTTTAGTGTCAAAGCAACAATAGAGGTTTGCAGCTCAGGATTTTTTCTGGCCATGAAGTAATTACTGTAAAGTCTAATTAAGTTATTCCAAATCTTTTCTCTAGATCATTTTAGGCTACTCCCATTAAATCATTAACTGCTAAATCATTATTTTTAATTAAAAACATACATTACATACATACATTGCTATTTAATTTTAAAATAGTGTAATTGCAGATTATGTGGGAAGCCCATCTGTAACCGTGTGTTTCCAACCACTGTTTGAGTATCAAGTATAAAATTCTTAGACACCAAGTTTCCTGCAGTTACACCTTTAGCCATTAGGGGCCTTAAGTTCTCTTTCCAATGTGTTTCTCTGGTTGACATGATTAAATCTTCCTTGGATAGACATGTCAAAGTGTGTAGTTATGTAAAAAACTATTATTTTAATGTAGACCAGGTTCCAGGAGTAATTCTTTCATTAGGTCAACCTGTCTTTGAGCCTGAACACGTGCGGTCTCCTCCTGTGCCCAGAGCGCCTCTCTGTGTGCAGCGGTTTTCATGCTCTCTCTCAGAGCCTTCTCCAGCTCCCCAATTCGCTCCGCCGTCTCTCGCATGGCATCCTGGGAAGCTAAAGAAGGAAGCTGAGAGATATCAGGTGGGTTCAGAGGAAGAGGGGGAGAGGGGGTGCAAGAAAAGCAGTAAAAGCCAGGGAGAGAGTGTTTGTCTTTGAGTTTGATTTAAAGTCCATATTGATTATCTGTGCTGAAATAATACACATGTAAGGAGATTTAAGTTGTTATTGTCTGTCCATGAACTAGACAATAAAAGACACTTGAGTCAAATAGACACAATTGTTTCTGTCTCTGTCTCAGTACTGTGACCTTTAGCAACGTCCCTATGAGCTTGTATGGGCAATGGGAGTGTGTTCAGTTGCACAGTGTGTGTGGCCCCCCTGACACCCACAGTGAGTGGTGGGAAAAGGATAGCTCTCCACACTGGGTGATGGAACTGTGAAAGAAAACACTGGGCAGAAATAATAAACCTCCAATCCTCTCTCTGTGTGCTTTATGTACACCTCCCCAATCACTTACTGGGTGCAAGTTCACACGTTAGCACTTCTTCGACAGCAGCGCCAAGGCCGTGGAATCACACAGAAAACGAGACACATTTAAACCAAACAAATTGAAAGTAAGTCTTTTTATAGCAGACTTATGTTTTGCTACAAACTAGGAATATTAACTTTTTATAATCACCATCTTCACGAAAAAGAAAAGCAAACTTTACTATTTTCAGACAGGACTGTGGGTCTTCTCCAAGTACTCAGGTTTCCTCCCACTGTCCAAAGACATGCATGAAGAGAAGTGAACTGGTGAAACTAAATTGCCCCTAGTAAATGAATGTGAGAGTGAATGGTTGTTGCGATTGACTGGTGACAGGCCTAAAGCAGCCGCGATAGGCTTTAGACCCGGTGTGACCCCCAACAGGATAAGTGGTAAATGTGTAAATATAAATGAATCAATGTAGTGTCTACTGTGATTTGTTTCACACTAACAGCCTCTGCTATTCTGTAAACATCATTGCAAAGTATGAATGTGTCAACAAGTGGCAAGAATAAAAGGTCTATCATGGTCTAAAAAGTATTTTGTAATTGGTATCACATTTCTTATGTGTTCTGCACTGGAATAAAAAAAACAGTACTATTAATTATTGGTCATTTGGTCATTTCAAATATCTTTAAAAAACGTTTTTTTAAAAATGGTTCTTTTTTCATAAATGTCTAGTCTAATTTGATTTCACCATGTGTGTCAGCGATAGTGACTAACAGAAGCAATGGGATTATTGAAAGTTTGTTGGAACACAGTGCCATGACAGCTAAATCGCAAGCGGATACTTGTGGCTCGTCACGTCAGCACGACACAGCTGGAGGTGAGCGACAATGAGCCGCACACACACACACACACACACACACACTCACAGAGGCAGGCTGTGTGCTTCAGCGCTCCAAAGCTGTAATTGGATGTGGCAGACGAGCAGTAACTTGATGCACCAGAATCAACAAGTACTGGTTTAACCTCACCAAATAGACAGAAACACACACAAGCACGCAGATGCATGCACCGATACTCCCTGCTGAGATGGGTCTGTTACCGCTGGACCCCAACTGAAATCTAATCTAATCTGAAAGCTGTGTCTGTCTGCTGCATGTTTAAATGTGCACGTGTACAGTATGACTTTATATATCTGTGTGAGTAGGGCTGGCTTTCTTGAGCAAAAATGAAAAGAGAGGGTGAACAGCTTTATGATAAAGAGATCTGTAGAAAACAGCGACAAATGGAAAGATAATTGCCTCTGCAGCAGCAATCATCACCTAGTGCCTTTGGGAAGGGTCATTATGAAGTCTGGCCGACCTGGTTTGATGGAGGGATTATAATCACAAAAATAAACGAGCAGGGAGTGAGAGAATGCATATTTTGAGCAGCTATGTGTTGACAGTTCAATGGTTTGCACACAAAACTTCTGCTCATACAAAAACATCAACCTTTATGTGACTTATTCCATGAAGAAACTGCTAAATGGCAGTGACCAGCATTTCTCAAACACTCTCAAAATACCATATTAATTATGACATAATATCCCAAAACTTACTATTAATGTGCATTTGAAGAAATATACCCACAAGTTTCACTTTGTATTAGCCTTGTCAAAGTATTTTTTGATATCTTATCTTCTTGTACCTAAACATGGAGGGGAGGGTGAGGGATTGTGCTGATAAATCTCATTTGAGATAAAAACATAAATATAAGATCTGCGTGAATGTTTGAAGTGAACATTTCCGATGTGACTTGTCTCTGTGTTTGGGAATTGCAGCGTGGCGCGATGGAGACGATGGAGCGAAGAGATGCTATCTGTGCGTCCCACATAAACTTTGCTGGAAGGACACGGTGAGAAGAGAGAACTTGTTTGTTTGTGTTTATCCACAGAGTGTGCTATGTTCCTGATGGACGCAAAGATAAATGGAGGGATGGAACGAAAGAGATGTGTAGATCCAGCTATTTGATGTTTTTAGCCAATGCGAACAGATTCCTCTATCTTGTTTCTAAATATTTATATCAGTTTCAGTGCACCAGAATTTTATAGTCAATATTTTACAAAACATGAGGTACACACCTAAAATAAAATTGTTCTCTTAAAATATCTTTTCTTAGTGGACAACATCTATGAGTGTAATCAGTCACACCACTCGCCTTTACAAGTCTCTCTGCTACTTTAAGTCCACCAAGTCGTAGCAATATTAATGTGTTCTGCCCAGACACTGTTTAATACAGGAATCGGATGTAGGATGTTGCCTGCCAGCGCACACAGAAATAACAAAATAGTTCGCTGAGAGAGAGGCTTGCACTTCATTTGGCAGAGAGGTACAGAGAGCTGTACTCTATTTCATCGGCCCTGTGGGAAAATCTTGGCATGGCTGCGTTCTGCGTATTAACACTGAACACAGACTTGCTCACAGCCCCGCATATACACACTAGAGCAAGCAGCTGACACTCCTGTTGACACTCATGACACTCTATACACAAGTCTACAAATTATTTCACTTGATGCTGTTGATATTAAAAAATTAATTTCTAATGTCCAACACAGTCTTTATGAATGGATTCAGTATATCGTCTTTAGGTAAGGTATGAAACTACAAAAGAATAACAGGTAATTTATACTTCATATAATGTTCACAATTATTCCCACCTGTGATAAAGAGTGTGGATGTATGTGCCCATCTGTCATGGCATCCTTTCTCATCTCAGATGGCACCGTCTGTTTCTGGATGTTGGGAGACTTAATTTGCCTTGATGAAAGAAAAAAACAGGAAGATATGGTCATAAGACAGACAATACAGTTTGTGTAGCATGATTACAATCTACAATGTTACGTTATTATATGTTAATTGTCAACGGTGAAACATATATTGCTAATGTATATCAAAGACTGAATAGATTTAAGGAACACACATGAATATTATGTGCAGTACAAACAGTGAAGTAGAGAGTCTGCATGTCTAGTCTTAGTGACAGAGAAGGGCATGACCAGACATGACTGATGCTGGTGAGACACTGCTGTGTAAATCTTTCAACAACATAACACAAACAGATACAGACGCAAGCATGTGCAGGCATAATGACACACTCAACAAAAATAGAAATGCGTGAAGATTTGCAATAAGGAGAGAAGAACACAAAGGTGACTACACATTACTTCAGAAACGTAAATAAGAGAAATGTTCTGCCAATGTGTGCACTGATGACACTGCTCTACAAAAAAACAAAAAGTCAAAAGTAACTACAGCTAAATAGAGAACATTGTCTAACTCAAGGTATCTCCCGAGATGGATTTTATTTGAGTCACAAAAATTAAATCATGGAAAAATCGAAAAGAATAAAGGAAGCTATATAGACATCAATCAGCAATTAGTTACTAGCTTTGTAGAACCATGCAGAGATTATTATTGTTTAAACTGGCAAGATGGTGGTGTCCTACTCCTTGTATCAAAATTAGATATAAAAGGACCTATGAATAAATAGATATAACCACTAAAAAAATACTATTGGTAACCCAGAAAACATATACATTGACAATGGATAATGAGACGCACACACTGCTGACTCTCAAAATAGATTCAGGTCACACACATTCACAAATTCAGACTCACAAAATGCAAAGAAAGAGCAAAAGAGCTGACAGTGACAAATTAGTGCTTAAGAGAACCCTCCGACACTGTAAACAAGCTGTGACCACGCAGCTGCTAAACTGCCCCACATTATTATTCTATATCCACACTGCAGTGTTTACCCTGGGCAAAACCTACAAGCGGCCCCCACATACAGACAAATATTTGCTGTCACAGGCTGTAAAATAGCGTATGTGTGTCTCAGTGTGACTTTTAGTATTTTTTTTTTTTTAACTTTTTTATGGAATTAGTTTTAAAAATACCCAACATGAATAATTAATACACATTTATTTGGTGGCCCACAATATAGTGCCTTTTATAGGCTCTGAATATATTTTTGTTTTAATAAGACAAGATTAAGTAGGAAGGGGTACTAGACTGTTATATCCATATTTCTGTGTATAATGACAAACTTTCAAAAGCTCTGGTAGTTTAACAGGGCTGCTTCTTTTTATGTCTCCAGTGTTGATGTTATACATCTTAGAGTATGTGGCTTTTCAAAAATGCTTGATAAAAACTATGATATATTTGGGGAAAAAGTGAATATAAAGCAAGGAGGCAGTGGGAACCAATCTGTTTATACGAATCTTTGATGTTGCAGTGAGTGTTTTTACTAGCTCAGAAGCATGTCCATGGAGAACAAACTTGCCATGAGGGCATATCAGCTATCACTCATAGCCACTACTGGCACAGGTGTAAAAACCAACATACGCGCTGGTCCCTTTTGATAACTGATACACCCTCATCTACCCATCAGCACAAGAAATGAAGTAAGTGTTTTGATCAATGGGAGAGCAAATGAGGTGTGTGAGTAAGAAGAATTCAAGCTTGGCTGGAAAACACAAATGATATTGGTGATTTGTTATTAACTAAATGATTAAATTCATGAGGGAAACAGTATTTTATTGCCATGACATTTATTAGAAATGCACACAGAGGAAGAGAGAAAGTCTGCACATCAATTTAGGTCCTAAAATGAGTGTACTAAGTAATTTTTCACATTTCCTTTCTGGAGCTCTTTATGCCTCTGTCATCCAACATAAGCAGCTCAGTTTAATTCTGGCTGTCAAATCAGAGCACACTTTTGTGTATATTCATTTATTTTTTGTCTCTCCTCTTTTTCTTTATCTGTTATTTCTCTGTTTTTCCAGCTTACTGCCTAGTTATCTTTGAGTATAAATACATAGAGCGAGGTTTAACTGCTGCAAAAAAAACTGCAGAGTGCTCAACAGCAGGAAGCTGCGGTCACATCAGGCCGCTCCCAAATCTGAATGTGGGAAACTGTGAATATAAAGTAAGTTGTTGCTGGAAAAGGCTATGCATTCTCATTGGACTCATCCGGGTGTATAAAGTTTACAGGCGTAATAACCTTTGAAGAAATCCAGATTTGTATCTCGTCTCCTCATAACTCTTAATCGTACTGTTTGTTTTCATTTTTAATAAAACAACATAATAAAGGAAAATCCAGCAGTCAGGGGCACACTGGGGCAGTCACTATTGAAATAAAATACCTGGAATAAAAGACAGACGTAAAATGGATTAATGCACTATTTGTAGTGCAAAGGAGGATATAAATGCCTTTTCTGTAATTGTGTCTTTGAGGTAAACAAGGAGTTTGCTGAGATAAAAGTCTGGATGTACCACTGAGAGCACAGTATAGAAGATGGGACACCTGAAACTGATGTAGCTGTTCTGTAACTAAAATGAGCAATTTGTCATATTAACATGTAATAAGAAGTCAATATAAAAAGCATAGTATTCTTTAAATACATTTAGTTTATGAAGAACATGATTAATAGCCAATTAATTTATTAGTCTGAGCTATAGCTGTAATAAGAGGTAAAGATAATGTCTTGAGCATTATTTCATTTTGCCTAGCTTCTATTTTACAGGTACTAATAATGGAAGAGAATGCTACCCATGAGCACAAATGAATAACACAAAGTCATGTGAATCACTAAATAAAATTATGAATACAACAAATTTGCACGTCAAATACATGAATAAAACCCAGTCCATCCTTTAGACCAAGATCTGGAAGACCATATGAATGGATCTACGTATCTGATTCTGTTTTATTGCCAAGGGAGTGACAGAAAGTGTGTATTTCCTCATCTTTTCCTCATACTGGTCAAAATACTGGATGACAGGCCATCTGTCGCAGTTCCAACAATAATACTCTGATTAAAAAGACATTCATCCTGTCTAGGCACATCTCGCACACAGACAAGTCTAATCAGTGGAAAATAGATCATCCTACTGATCTGCCAATGATATCAGAAAAAAGGTGATTTTGGAGGGTAGAATATGCTCTGCCAATCTCCATCTAATAATATAATGCTGCACATTGTAATTAAATCATCGGTATTTAATTGTATATACTGTACTTTACTTTGACATGAACCTGCATGTGGCCCCTGACCTGAATTTGCTGAACGTGAGACTGAGGTGAATCTAGCTGACATTAATGAGACAGCCGCCTGACAAAGATGGATGAAGATTTTCCCAAGCACTCCTGTCCCACAAGTGACTACACATACAAAGAGACCACAGATAGATCACAGCGTGAACTGTGTGAACAAACTACTCCAGAATCTACTGTATTCCTTTTAAAAGTTGCCGCAAAGTGAGAAGCAATTTACTCTCACTCTCACCCTTGACTCCACTTGAAATTTCAGATTGGCCTACTGAAAAGTCTCAGAGTAGGAAAAACACAACCATTCTTATTGTCTGCAGGCCTCTCACAGTGTTTCCATAGCACAGTGTTTCAATGCCAAAGTGGAGAGTCTGTAAAATGGGTAATGAATGAGGAAGGAACAGCTTGGATTCAATGCATTCAAATCCAAACCCATTACAAAGCACAGCTAACATCGTCAACACCTGATGGAGCCAATGTGTACTAAATCATCCTTAAAAATAGTGACAAGATGGAATCTACAATTAATCAACATTAGGAATAGCATTAGTATACATATGTGCCAGTGCATACAGTGGCATCTGCATTGGCATTGAATAACCTCTCATTTTGGTGCCATTTGCACTTCATGCCAATCCATAAATCAGATGATAATTGAGTAGTACTCTGCCAGTAATGAACAGAGCATTATAAACAGCTAGTGTCTGGGCCCAGTACAGCACCACCCACTGACATGTATCTGGCACCTTGCCTGGCAGAAAACACACACTGACACAGACAGACATATTTAATGTATATATTCGAAATGAGTTTACCAAAAAACACACGAAAACATGCAGAAGTAAACAGAGACACACACAGCACAAAGGAATGTCTTGAGTGATATAAGGCAGGGAATATAAAAAGTCTCTCACTGTTTTATTACTGTAACAGGAATCAGAACAGTGGTTGCTTGCTGTAAAAGCATTGTACATTTATTGGCCCACTGGGATTGTCAAAAGTTAGAAACGTGGGAATCTAATTTAAGGTATTATAAACCTATATATTCCACTTTTATACATGGGAACATTTAAAACAGCCATAATGAATAATGGCTACAGATGAAATGAATGGTATTATTATAATGTTATGTTTATCACACACTCGGTATGTACTTACCCAGGTCTGCAGACACTGATACACAAAAAGAAATGATACACATTAACACATGATTAAATGAACTTGCACTTTTACAGTGTGATTACTTGGGGCAAAAAGCACAGTGTGATGGTTCAAGTGCTGGGAAGAGAATCTAGACAGTTTATATCTAAATATGTCTCATTTACAAACAGAGCACTGAACTGAAATCTTACAAAAAACGTGGCCATCAATGGACATAATGTGTCTTGTAATGTGACTTAATGAAGGACCCTCACCTCTCAAGATCAACTATCTTTTTGTCCTTGCATGATCTGTCAGTCTCAGCGTCCCTCAGAGCTGCCATAAGCCTCTCCACTTCTGCTTGTGACTTCACAGACTCTTCTCTGTAACGGGCCACTTCCTGCTCAAGGAGCCTCAAACGGTCGGTGATGTCAGGACTGCGGGATGTTCCATTTAAACTTTGGGTCTATGACATAAAACACAAACAAACATGGTCAGATCAAAGAAATTATAACATTTTATGTTAAAATGTACACTTGAAACAATGGTAAGGGCAATAAAGCAGTATAATAAAAAGGTAGCTACAATGACAAAAGACTGGCCTTTGCAAACATTAAAGCGTTGTGATGAGTCATGTCTGGCTGGACGAGACAGTCTCAATAAGGGTCTGTAATGCTCTAAACTGACTGTCACCCAAAGCACACTCACAAAACAACAAAGGGAGCTATATTAAAGAACATACTAAAGAGCTAGTAGCCCAGCAGCTTTGGCTAGCACCTACAGGGGGTAAATGGAAAAAAAATGAACACTGAAAATTACCCAAGGTCACATGTGAGCTTATCCCACATGGCCAGCAATGAGTGCCCAAGGAGAGGTAAGTTAATGCTGAATATGTGGTCAGAGTCACAATTAAGTTGAAGCAGAACCAATCTAGCTCATCCGCTCTCATCCCTTCATCACCCCCTCGGTTCCCCTGCTGCTGCTTTTCTGTGGTTTGCTCCTATCAGCTGCCTCCTCGGGGCATCCTTCATGTCGAGTTTGGAGTTCAGTTATTATCATTATAAAATTGCTGCCTCCCAGTGTTTGGCTGCAAGTTTATGAGACCACCAAATATCTCCACAATTTTCATATGTAAAATGTCTTAAGTAAATAAAGGACTGAATATTTTTCCAAGAAAAATATCCTAAAGGAAATTTGCAACCTAAAATTACCTTTCCCGTACCTATTTCACTTTGTCCCTACTAGTCTACCAGCAAAGAAAGATAGTTTAACTTGTTGAGACAGCTGAGGCCACCCGTTTAAACATCATCAAGTGAGCATGCATACGCAGTCACACATTGAGGAATTTATTGTTAGGTGTAGGTAAGCATTAGACTGTACACTTAGCTTCTGTGAACACCCAAGGAGTGTCTGGTAACTATTACTGCTAGCATTGTCTTTTTACAATCATTCAAGACTGACAGCATCATGTTAGAAAGACCTGGGCTAAATGGCCTTGGGGCATGCACACAAAGTTATAGAAATCTATAAATGTAAAATACTTTGACCTTTTGGAAAATATATTTGCACAAAACATGTGGACCCTACTTTTAAATTAACTGTTACAAATGAGGCACAAACTTAGACTCAAATAAATAATAAAGATACATATATTTGAAAAGAAAATTTGAGAAAAAAAACAATAATAACATATAAAGTACATTCAAATCTTTATAGTGGGGTGCTGATACATGTGAATGAATATCCAGTTATGCCCAACTGTATGAATGTCAAAGCCTACATATAAAGTGAAGTACCTCACCTGAGTCATTTTAGGCCATTCTCAGCCACATTAGCCCTGTGCTTGCCCTCTACTCTTTCACACACATCAAAACCAATCTAAGGCTGAACAAAATCCATTAGGTCTAAGTGGACTGGAATTTGTTATGGACTTTTTAGTGAAAAACACAGGCGTCACTGGAGCAGAGGGTCAAGGGGCAACACAATGTCCAAGTGGATATTTTTATATTATGACAGAAGAGTGACAGCCTGTTCAGATACTGTTACATACTGTATATGGCTGTTAAAATTATTATCATTCCTATGTATTTTTCTCTCTGAGTAAATGTTACAAATAAGTTAAATGTGTGTGGTGACTAGAGTTTTCTTAGTAATTTAATTCCTTAACATAGGCTAAAGTGTACAATGAAGCTGACTGTACAGCACTTAAGTATATTAACATGGAGAACTGTTCAGTCCACTATATATAATAGTAAATGGCACAAAAAATACAGAAGAAAAGAGGGAAAATCAAATTACTCTCTTCAATAGGACACAGAAGTATATTAAGGTGTGGTGCTTTTTTTGTCGAGTGCCTTCCCTGAGGTTATACTTTGAAGAGCAATGTTTAACTCCAGAAGTCCTTTATTAACTTCAGGATCAACAAATAGTGTTTTATAAGAAGAGGATGAGGATGCATGGATGCAGCAGGACTCTGAGGTCAAGATAAAAGCTCTGCTAACATCTCCACTGAGTAAATAATACAAACATCTGCAAATACACCACAGTGTATACTTGAGATCACTCTGTACAAAGCTTTTGTGTTTGGAAGTGGGTGAAACAAACAAACTCAATAGAGTCAAGAGAAGACAACTAACAATACCTCACTTTGTTCTTAAATAAACTAACTCAAAGCTCTAATTTTTTAGATGCTTATGATTAGTGTTAAATGACGACAATCTTTTTGGAGTTATGCATTTGTGTATCTTTTCATAAGTGGTAGCTGTATAAAAAGTCATAAAACAAGACCCAATTTTCCCATAAAGTTGTCATTGGGATGGCTTCAGTATTGCACCCATCCAAGAACAATCTGACTCATACTATGTTTACAAGTACCAAGAGAATTCAGGCCTGCTCCAGGTCTAATTCTTTTAAGATTTTATGGAAAACAAAGACAATCACAATTAGTTCTGGGTTTAGTTTAGCTTTACCCAGCTTTTATAAATAATGTCAGGCCAACTCTCACTCCTGCATCCATTGACATAAACACACAAAACTCATATTGTCTTTTTGAAGTTTACATAACACCTCTGATTACTGCCAAGTACACAAAAAGCCATAATTATGGCAACACTTCAGTCAGAGTGTGAATTTGCTCACTAAAAAGAATTATTGAGCTGCAAGTGCTTTCATGTGGTACCGCATCACCATTCAACAAGATATCATTTCACATGAACAAGATGTGTGTATCATATAAAAGAAAGCATTCTCATAAATTCTGGCATGGCGAGACTCTGTTCTGGCTTGTAAACGTGTGTGAGGAAAAAGAAAGAGCGAAAAAAAGACAACAAGGCCTCTGACCTGGCACTCATACTGGCATGGTGGGATATTTTAAACCAATAAATCACTTTATTTTAACACAGCCCTTAATCCTGTAAGCCAATGGTGTAGAAAGGCCCTGTGCCACAAACTTTGTAACAATAATGTGGATGCGCACTGGGAGGTATGAACATAGAATTAAGAGGAGATGTTATCTGCGTAAATACAGAGCGCCAAGCAGCATATTACAACCTCTGTAGAGCGGTTGGGAAGCCTATTCTTTTAATTCTTTTTGTACTATAAAAAATAATTATAAAGTTCAATGGCATTCCTTTGAAGAAGGACAAAATGTTACTGAGAAAGGTAGTGGTTGCTTTTTTCTCTTTAGACTTATTTAAGTCATTGGAAATGTAATGTAGCTTAGACCATTCTTTTTAAAGAGATACCTATTTCCTCTTAATAAATGTTTATTGTCACGCAAGTTTTAAAAACATTTGATAAAAACATGACGTTTCTTAACACTCCCTGTATACTGACCTCTCCTTCAAGACGCTGGTTCTGGCCGGGTGCAGAGCTTGTTGGTTGGGTCTGCAATAGTTTCTGAGGCTGCAGGACTAAAAGTTTGTCTTTTAATTCCTGGTTCTCCTTTCTCAGAAGCTCTATGTCCTCCAGTCTCATCCTGTCCTCTCGCTCCTTTTGTTCTCGCAGATTCTCAATCACACGCTCCTAAGATACGTCATAAGAAAAGGTCATACAGAGGGTGTTGATTGCCACCTTGATATGTACCAACCTGTAGAGGTGGAAATGTTATTAAAAAAAGAAATAAATAAGGATTTGTAGCAAAAAAAGTATTTGCAAATGCATTTCTTTATTAGGAAAAAAATATTTACAGTACAAATCTTGTTGATCCAAAGGACAAAAAGGAATTCATTCATTACTTGTAATAAAATTTTATGTTAAATATGTTGAGGTGTTAGCATCCAGCCTTACCAACAAGTTTCTCAAGTTTAGAAAATGAGATTAACATATTTTATGTCCTGATTGCGCAAGGTTAATCATTCATGTCAAGGTTTGAGTTCGTGCCTATCATTTTTTAAAAATCTTCGCTGTTCTGTAAGAGAAAAAGCTTGCCAGCAGGTTTCACAGAGCGCAGCCAAAGACAAACTCATAAATGCCATTCATAAATAATACTCGCATAAATAATAGTGCACAAAGCAAACCAGTGCCAAGTAGAACAGCGAGAGAATGAGGAAGGGAAAGAAAAGTGTTGAGGGAGAAAGACAGATTTATGGAGAAACCGACTGGAAAGTAGTACAGATCACTTGTGAACAACTCCATCTTGCCAACTGATAAAACCAGACTCTGGATGTTTACTCCATAATTTGCTCCACTCTCTAATCTCATTGGACAGTGGCCTGAGAGCAGTCCACCCATTGGTGTGTGTACTTGGTGAGTGTTAAGGTGCATGTGTGAGTTTAGGTGTAGACTGAAGTGATTATCAAGGTGTTTATTCAGGTGTTTATTTAGGCACAGAGCGCAGCCCAGCAATGAGGCTTTACGATGTGGCATCACCGCATGATTGGCAGCTTTAAACCCCAGGGTAATTGGACAAATACACCCCCAAACTAGACCTGGCACAGTACAGTACTGCATAGTAGGCTTTGGAAGAGAGGGAAGCAGGCAGAAGACAGCAAGAGACAGACCACATGGTTAATAGGTCCTGGGTGTTTTCCCCACATGATAAAATTTCTCTAGGATGTTTGGGGTTTAGGGAAAGAGACCAGGATCTGATGATAAAAACTGCCTCATAGAGACTTTAAAGTGTGGCATATACATAAACACACATAACATCCCAGGCAGGGAAATATACCAAATAGAGACTCTTAGCTTAGGCCTCAAGCCCCAGCCTGTTAATTAGAACCGCGGTATTGTGGCTAGTGCCTGGCTCCAAAAGAAGGTTTGTGACAGGGTGTGTAATTAGCAACACACACTCTGACTCTTGTAAACACAAATATACACACCCTTTCTTGACCACAGGGTCTAAAAAGCTCACCAGCGTTCTCCTCATCAGAGCTGTATGTTATGTAGGCTGCATCAGAAGTGGTTTCTGGATAAACACATTGCTGACATAGAAAAGGGAGTTGATCTTTATAGTGCTATTACTCTGTTCATTTCAAAGTCTTTTTGACAACAAAAAAACAAATTAGGTGATAAAAGATGATTTTAAGTGAAAACATTGTGCAGTGTCGTCAGCCAAGAGGGTGCACACATTCTGCAACTTCCATTACTCAATGTTGGCTATTGACAGAGCAATGCTTTTTAAGTTTGGAATAAATCTGCATCAATTCAACTGGAAATGAATTTTGCAACTAATAAGTAATGCAAATGAAATACATTTGCTCAAAAACAGATGCTGAACAATGGAATAACCACTAAGTTTGAGAAATAGAGCTGGATATGTGCATCTGGCCTCTTTAGGAACTCTAAAAACTCTTAGCCAGCCATCAGTGCCAACAAAATGTAAACCCAAATCCATCTTTTGGTTTACAATAGAAACAAACATGAGAGTTGGAAGCTGTTTCTTAGCCTATTGTGCCAAAGCAATCATTTTAGAATATAGTACTAACAATGTGCGTGCTTGTGCTCACTCTGAGCATGCAACCAACTTAAGCAAGATAGAGTTGTTCTGATATAAAGCCAGTCGTTTTAGATTTAGTGTTTAGATGGCAAGGCTCTTTTGACATTTCATGGTCTTGGTGAGTCCTTAATTTAAGTTCAGATCTCTGTGCTCAAGCCGGCCTCCAATTAGAAATCAAATGCACCGTACTGACAGTGTATAAAGATGTTGATTTGCTATGTCTTTGAAGATCAGCCAATCTGGTTGAAATTAGTATTACTAAGTTTCATATACATACATAGAGAAACACTTAACACAGCTTTATGCATTTCTGGAAGTCACATTACGCTTGCATTAACTTCTGAAATGTTACAGAGATATGGTCTCTAATTCAAAGGCAGATTATTTGTTAAGGATGGTAGGACAATGGCCATATTAATCCCTACAGCACATGTGATAATGTCTGGCACTCACTGAAAAGTAGTTTCAACACTCATCTCTAAAGCTCTATGATTCTTTCTAATTGTATTTTTTATGGCTGTAGTTTCTTGCACAAGTTACACATTTTAAACCCAGTCCTCTTTGCATTCCTTAACCTCTCCCTCCTTTAACCCCTTCCATCAAAACTATGCCTTTTTTGCCATTCCATTCTTCCATTCTACCCCCTTTCACAATTTTTATCCTCCACTCATTCAATAGATCATCCCCTCCCTGTGTTCAGTGCAGTAACAGACGTGGACTAATGCTCTGTCTATGTTAACCTTAGACCTATCTCTTCCCAGTGCCTCTGCCTCTCCCTGACTGCGTTCAGCCACAAACCTCGTCTCATGTGGTCCCACGTCTGTATATTGAAGAATGATGTCAGTAAATAAGGATCGTGAGTCATAACAAAGCATGCACTTTAATTAAGCAGTCTCATACCTTTTACCAACTTCCTGTAACACCCTTTTCTCCTATTGCATGACGTACCTTTTCAGATAGCGCCTCTTCCAGTGTGGCCAAGGCTGTGTCTGTGTTGCTTGAGTCGGTTTGAAGGCCTTGGACCCTCTCCCTTAACCCAGCCAGCTGTTTGTCTTTATCCTTCAATTGCTCCAACAGGTTTTCAATCTAGAGAAAACAGGACAGAACAAAACAAGTCAACAGGCAATACACATGAAGTGCTTTATTGCACATACATAGCAATATAGATAATGGGAGTTAATTCGGAGTTTAAAAAAATAAGTCTAAGGCTTTCTGTGGCTAACCTCATGTCACTATTGTGGTTGTGTTCAGAGTTGTGTTCGACAGGCTTTATCTGATGAAAACACACCAAGGCATACACACAAAATGCTCCGAGCTTTACAAGACAAAACACTAGCAGATGCAGCTGAGGTGGGACACAGTGCCAAAGACACCCCTGAGGTCCCACAATGCATTTCAAAGGATAGAACATCTGGTAACTTGACACTTGCTCGTTGCATATCAACAATTTGAACATTTACGTGAACGCTATCATTTCAACGATAAATCTTTTCTTTAGTTGAAAAAGTAGGTCAGTTTGAAGGTAAATGGACGTTGCACTTGTGTGTGTTTCCATTCCATCCTTTTTCATTTTTTACTTTTTTTAAAGGCAGACAAAGCACCATTCAGTGACTGCTGCAAAGCATTAATACCACATTTGACCCAAGTGGAGCTTTTCAAGATCAGGGCATATGTTGTACAAAGCAAGACACACATCCACTGAAAGAATCCATTATTTCATGAACATGAGAATCCAATAATGGCAAGAAAAGCACTTCAGGTCATCAAAAAACCATACTGGAATTGAAAGTGTGACGGTCTAAAAAATGCCCACTGGGGGAAAAGGCTACATACCAGTCATGGGTACGCAGATAGATAATGTCCAAATCTCTACAAATGAATCCAATTAGACTGTAGACTTTGGTGTTCTCTGGTCTCTGGAGGGCAAGAGTGAGGATTTAATGGGGCCATCTTGGTTTTGGCAACGAAGGGAAAGTGGCAGGGGGGTGGGAAAAAGCCGCTAGGACTCTTCGGCAGATCTTGATAGGTTAATAGCAGTCATTACAGAACCAAGCCAAAGGGTCTGGTGGGTCAGTCCACAAACGATAGGAACATTAAACCCTTCAGGGAATGATGGGAAAGCTTCACACTATCAAAGTCTGATAAAATTCAAAGCAATTTCTGGTTTCTGTGGGTGTGTTTGATACAAACTCGTGGTAGGCAAATAAAGGCCTGAGAAATTTGCAGTTAAATGTTTTCCTCATTTATTTTCTAGATCTTTTTTCTCATTTGACGTATATATTAAGGCGGATGTATGTGCCATCCTTGCGTGCTTATCAAGCATTAGCATTAGAAAGTGGTGGTAAAACATTCTTATCTCCACAGTGGTAAACATAAAGTGAAATACAAACAAGCCCAATATCTTGCTTTGCCCTCGGGTTGTATTCATTCAGAACCTTGAAATGCCTAAATCTCCAAAAAAGCTTTCCGTACACATTTGCCCTCATGCACACCATTTCTGCCGATTCATGGGCACCACAGAGCTTTATTCCAGTTCAAATTGAGCATGTGGCCCCTGGTCTTCGATAAATGATTACATTCTTCACCAGCCTAGGTTTGCTTTGGCCTGGTTGTGCAAAATAACAGTCCTTGAAAAAATTGCCTTGTCGCTCAGCTTTATGTGAAATTGTGCAGAAAAACATTAAACACTGCTTAAACCATATAGGAGCAGATGAGAGCATGTGACATGGGCTGTGGATATGGGAAAGAGGGAAAGGAATTCTTTCATAACTCTCAAAGCCTAAACATAGTCTGTGAAGAGAAATGTCTTTTGTGGACAGGCGAGGTGCAGGACAGCCGCATGCCTTTTTGGGAGAAAGGGGGCCTCCCTCCCAGTAGCATGGATGTTATGATGAGAACAGCAGTCATTCATTTTATCTCTTTGTCTATGGGGCTACCTTAAACTATACTCCCGCATCAGAGAGCGATACCCAACCAGACACACACAGGCCTTTATCATTAAACCAGTGCACATATGTCATCCCACTCTCAAACCACACACACCTCCCCTCCGCAGAAGACCACCTACAATAGGCAGCTTCAGTGACTGTGTCCCAGGCACTGTGGTTTGGACTGTCTGTCTCATCGAGTGTGTATCCTCTTGGGAAACCATGACGTTTGTCTAAGTCACGTCCCACGAACAAGGCTCCCCACTGTTTACTGCTTTACTGTCTTGACTATGATAACTATATCAACAAGCTGATAGCACTGATAGCTCTCATCTTGTTTCTCCTCAAAGTGGGAGTCTTGATGCGGTTACCTTCTAATGACCTTAACTTTGCACATCATATCAACCTCAGAAGCTCTAAGAGACAGGTAATTTCCATATTGCTCCAAGTAAAAAGTAACGAAAGCAAATAGTTGTCATCACAATAGTTTCCACTTCTTACTTAATTGCTGTGTGAGACTTGTTGTTGCACTGTGGTTGAAGTCCGTACAGTTTCAAGATAATTAGGACATGCTGAGATCTAATCTAATGTGAGAGAAGTACAACCGTATCAAACCCTGTGTGCTTGGAAAAAACTACAAAATCTTGATCTAAAAGCAGCTTGCTCTGGGGCAGAACCACAAACCCGGACAACTTCTCTTTACTGCGTCCAAACTAAAAAACTAGAACGTTGAGGCCTAAAGAGGAGTAATGTCTGCTGAACACAAAGGAGGCCAGCGTGGAGCATGACCACTATAAAAATATAATCATTTATATTTTTAAAACTCTTGTGGACCAATAAAAATACCAAACAATAATTGGGCAGCCTTTCTAAAAAGCTTCTTGTTACTCTGTGCTTGTCATCGCCTTCTCAAAATATGACAAGGACAGCTGTAAAACCCAAAGACCCTGGCACCGACATGTCAAACAAAACACATGTACGCAGAGGGACTATTACCACAAACTGAACAATGTGTTGTAATACTGTCAATATTTCCCCAGAGAAATCTAGGTCACTGTCAGAAATATAAAAGGCTACAATCTGTCATCCAAATAAAACACTGGGACTTTTACAATGTTTGTGTCTGTTTTCACTAAATTCAAAGGCATGTTGTCCCCATTTTGACAGCATGTATATCCCCACATTAATGAAGGGCTTCCTCCTGCTAAGACAAATATTAAAAAGAAACGGTTCTTCAAAGAGAAACTGTTTTTAGGTAAAGTTTAGGGAAGAAAGTGACCTTTTCAGTGCAACGAGGGTGTGTCTGCACTTTATCTAACCCTGTCCCACCACTATCTCCAATTCTGCTCTTGGCTTCAGCATATACTACATCAGAAAGTTAGGCAACATAAGCCAAACCTAGGAAGACCTTCATATTGTGTAAGATGGCGCCCCCATGTGGTAATCTACAGCCACAAATTTAATCCCTTTGACAAACGTGACACTATTGGCTGTGCATAAAAGTAGTAGTTCAGCTTGTGTAATTGCTAAAATGTAATGAGCCACTGAAAAGGAAGTTACTGCAACACCAAAAGGCCCCAGGTGACTTTAGTTTGCCAAGTTGTAACTGGCAAAGAAAAGAGACAATGTAATACAGAGGTGTGTAAAGAAGAAAATGACACCTCTCCCCTTTTCCCCTCGAACGACCTTCCTTATGTCATGCTGCTTTGCTTGAACTGCTATTACTCATATGTTATCGACCGGAACGACAGAGCCCAATGACTTCATATAACAAGTGGTGCCCAGGAGAGAGACGGAAAGGAGGGGAGGGTCAAGGCACAAAGCTCCGGTACTGAAATCATCCACACTTTTATAAATGAGGAGACGTACAAGCCATGTTTTATTTCTGTTGGAGGGGCATGTTTAACTTCCAAACTATACATCAGAGAGACTTATTAAAGAGCAAAAGTAATGTATCCAAATGAAGCAGTGACATAAAAGTTTTGGGCTCTCTTGATCAACTATTGCCCTGAGACAAGACCAGTCCACAAATGCATAAAAATATGTGCAGTCACAGTGTACTAGCCTCCTTCATGTCTCAATATTTTATGTGCGGTCTCTTGCAAACATTCAAAGGCCAAGGAAAGAAACACTCATCAAAGCAAGACTAGGAGCAAGTGAAAGAGACAGAATTTTCTATGGGTCTCGCTTTGATTAGAACTGAGGCCTGTGACTCTTACAGCACCGTCCAGTCCCAGCATTTATTCATAACCACTGTTGCCAGTTGAGAAACACAAAGGCACTCTGTATTCATCAGTGACTCTCATTTAAATGCATATGCACATTTATTTAATCATACACATTATACAAATACTTGAAACAAAAAACAACAGTTGGAAGTAAGATGCTTTTAGATTTACTACTGACACTACCACTGTCCTGAACATTTGCCTAAAACTGCAAAATCTCTCAAAAATGCACTATATAACATATTATTATTAATTTAAATTCATAATCAAAACAGGAAACAAGATCTTAGTAAGTTTTGTGATTCTATTCAGAACACTGGGCTTGTGATCCCAAAGGAACACATTCAGACTGTGATTATTATCGTAAATGTTATTCTACGTTCAGGCTGTGCACATATGACAAGCAGACATCCTCCCTCTTTCCTCACACATTTCTCAAAATAGTCATTCATATGCAGGCTCTCCTATGCATTCATACATACTGATTAGACACTAACACACTGTCAATGCAGACATCCACACACCAATGAATAGTATGTACTCAGAGTGACAGAAGGAAAGACAATTAAACTGGTGTTTTAGAGACATTACTCCTGGGTGACCACACTACAGCAGACCCACAACAGACTGTGCAAGCTCAGCTCAAAGTAAAATTGGCCTTTGAGAGCTGGCTGACTTGTCTATGCTCTTTAAGCTCAAGACCCTATCTCTGCCCCCCTCAGCTGCGAAATGCTGCAATGATTGCTGGGTAATTACCCTGATGCTTTATTTCTCGACTTCCAGCACCATTAGTATTATTTTTTTCTCCTCTACAGAGAGGAAGAATGGCAATGCTTTGATGTAAAGAAAGCAATCTGGAAATTTAGTTCGCTGAGATTTAAAGTGGGTGCCCCAGATGTTAAGAATCCCGGATTAGGTTGAAACAGTTCAGCCTGACTTATGGCTTGTCATCAACGTCTTCATTGAGTTAAACTGTTAAAGTCCACAAGCTGTGGTCCAAGCTGAAGAACACTAGGTTTGTCTTGACTGATCTTTAGCCTGGCTCCAATCAGCTGCCCTCGGGCTTTCACCATTAACCCGAGCTGATTGCTGATATGAAGAGTGGGGGCCTATCGCAGGTCGTTTACCGGAATCTCCCCAGTTCTAGCGGCCTTATCTGTAGCCCTGTCTCTGCACCCTGATTGGTCAGATGGAATCCATTAGGATGAAAGCCATTGGTGGCCTCATCACACATCCATCAAAGATCACACAAACAGTTAGGAACATACACATGCACTGTTATCATCTCAGAAAGAACACAATCTTGCATTTCATTCATTCATCTGAAGGCTTGCACAAAAATATAGCTTCTTACAAATCAAGCCAAGATGAGACAATATGATGTTGCATGCTTGTAAATTTGTATTACCTCTTTAGGGGAGAAGTTTTAATTTGAATAAAAATACTCAGCTGTGTCCTGCTTCTGCTTTGGCTTCATTCCATCTGATTGCCCGGATATATAAAAACACAACAATACTTTGAAAATACCACCTTTTTTGCAATATGTGCATTGTGCATGTTAATAAAACATAGACAATGAATAATGTTCAATATTATACAGCCCTACAACACAAATGTGAGAAATTCTGCACTCTAGACTTTTTAGCAGGATAGTTTAATATATGAGCTATTACATCTGGAGGCATTCCATATAAGCTCTGAGAAATGTCTGTATTTGTTTACACACAGTGTGCATGCACTCCAACATAAATCTCACAACAAACACTAGACCAATATTTTGGTTTCAATCAAGAGCAGCACCACTTCCCCTGGCTATCCATATGCATCACACTCAACAGGGCCAGTGTTGTGTTGGGGAAGTGTGTAGCACATGTGGGAGGAGGTAAAGAAAGAAGCACTGAGAGTGTTTTGGGAGAAGACTCGCTGTAATCCTGCTCTCAAGTGGAATAATTTTTTACACTTATATCCAGCAAGTGACACTCATTACACATTAGTTTACTCAGACAGCCAAAGAGGGTATTAGGAGGCTCATAAAAGCTCATAAATGAAGAAAAATTGACAGTTTTACAGAAACAAGCAAACACAAGGAAATACAGGAAACATTTTATCTGTATTCCTTTCTCCTTCTGTGGCTCTCTCGTCCTTTCCTACTCTACTTTTTGTCAGTGAAAGCCCAAGCCGTCCTGATGACACTAGGCTGAAGCCAGCAATGAAACCAGCCAGAGTAAGTGCTGAAAGCGCAGGCAGTCTGGTGAAGGCTACACCCTAACAGAGTGGCTTTCCCCTGAGAAAACCTAGGGTAGACCTGTTAGACACCATTAGAAATAACAGAGACTGTTATGCACAGGACATCCTTCTTTCCAGAAACACACATGCTGTGTGAGCACGGGCCCAGCAGACATAACTGAAGTGCCCTGTATGTGGTTGCTATAGGGAGAAAACGTGATAGCGTATACTATACTTCCACGGACACAGTCAGACCTTTTAAAAGCATGAATATGGATTGAGATGACCACAATGTTTGAACATGAATAACACATGTATGCCAAAACCACACCACAACCGGCTCTGCATGTGTTCCTCCCACACCCCTAACCCCCTTCAAGAAAGCAGAAAAAATAAATAAATAAATGCATCATTATGCATTGGTCATGGTTTTGTAGAATGAGGGCTCAAACAGAGGTCCCTCTGTTCTATGTTATCATACGTAAGCCCAGAAAAACCGAGCTTGTTCTTTTTTTCATTTGCTCATTATTTTTAGTTAAATCAGCCTTTACCTATTAGGATCAAGCTCTGGCTCAAATGGCAGCAATGACCTCACATTGGCATGCTGTAAGTTCCAGGGACAGTCAGAAAAAGCAGTAAGGGGGTGACAATCACTAATCACCAGGCTGGTTCTCTTATCACATTACCAGTCAAGTGTCATATGTGCAGTAACACACTTCCTTCTGTAAAAAGTGTAACGTATTATAGAGACAGAGAAAGGCACAGTTGATAATTACTGCGGGATATATAGTGGTCTCTATATTACTATATATACTTTACATTATATAGTATATGTTAGGTCATATATACTGCTGTTTTAAATTTTTTGCAAAAGGACAGCCATGATGGTCAGCATCTCCATGCAATCTGCCTCAGTAAACCGAAGTACAGCATATGTTTTGATTTCAAGGGTTATTTAACACCATTTTTATCCAGCCTATCAAAATATTCTTTCTCTATATGTCTGTTTTTTAAGTTAAGTTTAGGGAGGCATTTATCATTTTTATTCACAAATTACAGTTCTCTACTAATAAGTACTCTTTATATACTGTCACTATGTGCACTGACTTTCACTGTCTAATTTGTTGAGTTTTCCAGATGCACTGAAAGATATAAATTGGAGATCTTTGTACAGGAAGGAACACGAAGGACATGAGTTTGGAATCACTGACTCCCAGTTGGATATACTGTCGTTTAATTCCGATTGTAAAGAACATTACCCATCTCTTTATATTTAAAGCCTTTCCAAAGAATAAAAAACTTTACTATTTTCAAATATCAAGAGTGCATTTTCCATCTAACTGGTCACCAATTCTTTTTCACACATGTCAAAAGATCTATAAAACCAAGGTTATGTCTTTCCAAAATAAAAAAAAAATAGGCAAAATAAATAAATAAATAAAAATACATGCAAATGTATTGTAAATGAAGTTTATCTAAAATAACGTAAAAAGCATTCACAAAATTATCAGCTGACAAGGACTCAGCTCACTACAGTTCTAAGAGGTATTCAAGTTTGGTGTATATTTAACCTCACTCAGAAACATGTTCATCTCTAAACCAGATGTACATTTGTCATCATTCTGCCACTGTAATATGACGACTTATTTCAGTGTCTTTTCAGCTTGTTTTTGTGTGTTGTGAAAGTGTATGTGACTCCCTCCACAGTCATAAGGAAATAACATCTGGATAAAATCAGCCCGTTGAGTTTTATGTAGATATAACATAAAATGGGATACTGAAGACACTGAAAACAAATCTAAGATAAATACTGTAACATTAAGGAGTCGGTTTCTTTTATCAAAATGTGGATTCCAATTGTTTGCGGTGACATTTGGTGTCACAACACAACACTGGCCCTGTTGAGTTCTGTGGCTGCTTTACCCCTTGTTGCTATTTTTACAACAAGGTCTTTTTATATTGTTTAAATATATTTAGACATATTTCAACATTTTATCATAAATATATAGGTAAACATTAAAGTGACACAGAACACTTGGATGTGCGAGACGTTACTGCAGCATACCTATTTGGGCTTATAGCCTAAAGACACAATCTCAAATTGACGATGATACAGTTAAGGAGATAAGCATGGAGTGGGGTTATCTTCTAATATATTTGGCCTAATCAGTACTAGAAGTTAAATCTAAAAAAAAATCATATCTTCAGTAAAAGTAGTCAACAAAGAATGCTTTTAGTATTAAAACTGTTGCCATAGAGATATTAAAATTGTTTAAAAGATATATTTTCAAAATTATATAAAATATTATATAAATACTGTTTTTTTCTGTGGGGTCAGTTTGGGACAAAACCAAAATGGCATTATTATTAGCTCAACCACAGTAATTCTCAACTGTGAAATAGCCAGCCAAAACGGAAATAACAGGGAAACCCAATAGATTTGTCCCTTTGGAAAACTTGTGTCCATAAAGACCTTAAACACACAGCTTGTCCCTGAATTTCAGTATAAACATATAGTGATTTATAGAGAAAAGTCCAAAGAATAAGAACTTGCTTTTGGTTCAGACCAGTCTCTCTTTCCTTCTGCATACGGCGCTATAAATTACAGCCCCACGGGGCTGCTGTGAAATAGGAAGTTTGGAGATTCAATCAGACACAGGCAGGACATTTATATTGGGTGGCCAGTGGAGTCAAACACCTGCTGTTTCACCATTGGATGGAAATGTATTACACATAATTTACCTTAATGTAAACAGAAAAAATGGCTGCTGATGTGCAAAGGATATATTTGGTGAAGTATCTACGATTCATTAATACTAGGGCCGATATAAAACGATAAGCTCAGTCATTTCGCTTGTGATGAGAATACCCACTCCCTCTGGTACACACACATCAATGCACACAAAGTGATGACACTGCATATGACTTTTGATGAGTGTGTTTTTTCTATTAAAGCAAGTGGGAGTAAGGATGTAGGAGGAGATGGCAAGGGACATCTAATTTGAAGACATGAGGGGAAAAGAGGTTGTTTAAAGGGACCTTCATGTGTGTGAAATTGGTCTATAGAGGAATTACTAACATGCCCACTACAGGTGGCCACAGATCCTGTCTAAATAGCTAACCTTATAAAAGTCATTAGGGCCTCTGAGACATGCTGTGTGAATATGTGCATATTTGAATCTGCGCTACCAGGTATGCAGAAAATGTCTCTTACCTGCTCTTAAAAACAACTTTAATTTTCATGAAGTGTAACAGTAATTTACTACAAAAGTGTCAAATTCCACTAAGTTCTAGTTTAATTATTCAAATGGCAATTACTCTCAACATGTCACAGTGCCAACCGCCATAATCCCATGGCATCCAAGCTTTGTTATGTTCTGAAGACTATTTAATGATGTGAAATACAATCTAGTGAATGATCCATTGCTGAATTCAAATACCTTCTTTTGCAGGACATTGACCTTCCTCTCCTTGACGTCCAGCATGTCCTTCAGATCTCGGATCTCTCCTGTTAGTGTGCTCTTCTCATCGGAGAGATCCTGCAATTGCTTAGTCTTCTTGGTTAGAAACTGTTCCTTCTCTTCCAGACGCACTCGCAGAGCATCGACCTAACACACAAAACAAACGTCACTTAACACTGGGACTGGTTTGTGTAATCAGCATGTCTTAAATTTGCCTGTTAGTGAAACTTGATGTTTGGCCTACAATATGAAATGTAGACTGATGCAGTCAAATGAGTAAGATGAGGCTTGGAGCTATTTGCATTGATGACTGGTGCGCCAAAGCAGCTTAGCTTGCTCAAAAGATTCACAATATCATTTCAAAGTCTACTTTTCTGGCTGTGCACAAGGAGATGAGTGATATCTAAGTGTATAAGTTCATTTCAAAAATTCCTTTAGTTTATCATTATTAGTCCTCATCTGGAGGCGTGCACACACTCCTACCACCGGCCTACTGGCTGTGCTTCATCGACACCTTCAACACTTACATTTTCAATTCTTGTTGCCATGGTAAAATGAGTGAACCTATTTGAACTCAATTTTTCCAGTGTGCTAGTGTTTTTTCTAAGTGTAAACCTCCCAGATTCTCATGTTTCCTAATTTAATCTCACTGGATGAATCTCAAGAATCTATTTTATGCTTTTAAAAGTTTGTAATGTCTCAGCTTTGTTGCTAAAATGGTGTGTCTCCCTCAAAAAACAACTTTTAATGTATTTAGGATATACAGTAAGTTACATATTAGCAGCACTCTCAGTCTTTTTAAATTGCGCAGCTAGTAGAATATACTTTGGGTAAATAAATAACTCAAATTTGCAAAAGAAGACAAGTGAAGATATTTGGGCAAAGCAACACTGTACAACCAGCTGAAGATTATAGCTGTCTTACTGTAAGCCAAATAAATTCCAGCATAGAAATCAGTATAAATGTGCATCTCCATGTGTAAAAACAAGAGTGCACCAGGCAGGCTTTAGACACACAGAAGTCCTCTCAAGTGGGTGCATTAAAAGCAGGCCAGGACCCCCAGGTGTAAGATGCTGAAGTATGTATCTCATATTGCTGGTCTGGCTGACAACCAAAGTCTAATACTGAGCAGGGCCTTGTTGTGTCCCCTTTTCACAATACACATGCCATTATTCACTCCAGTGACAACAATAATACTCTTTATGTTAGTCTATACAGATCTTCATAGTGCCCTGAAGGGTTCTGACACATCTGCTGTAAAAGAGAAAAAAAGACCCCCAACCACACACAGCAAAGAGCAATTTAGCAAGAATGTAGCAAGGAGGCCGAACAGGAAATCCCCGCTGTCTCACCTGCCCTAGTCCACTAAGCTGTGAAAGTGCTGTTGAGACACCCTGCTAATACACTCTTTAAGGCAATATGGCACTATGGTAAGAAAACAAGAGCATACAGATGGCGCAAAAAGGACAATCTTTTAAAATACTATGATTAGACATTATATTACGATAACGCTGGGCTGACTGTGTGTCTGTATTTTTAGCTGGCACACATGTTGAGATGACAGACAGCTAACAAGTCAAAGTGATTAACCTCCCTGTTCTCCTTTAATTTCCTTTCCCTTTTCTTCCCAGCTTCACACTGTCTCATTCCAACAACACCTCTCTTTCTCCCCGCAGCAGTGCTCTTTCTCCAGGCCTCCAGCTCTGCCCCAGACACTCCGGGAGTTGTTCTATTGCTATTTAAAGATGCGGGTCTTGTGGTGAGACAAAG
The DNA here is from genome assembly GCA_036850595.1 of Rhyacichthys aspro. Classification (NCBI taxonomy): domain Eukaryota; kingdom Metazoa; phylum Chordata; class Actinopteri; order Gobiiformes; family Rhyacichthyidae; genus Rhyacichthys; species Rhyacichthys aspro. The sequence continues at coordinate 15,102,645 of CM072154.1, read as the reverse complement.
TAACAGCCAAACTGTCTTTGGGACAGGCCCATATTTCTAAAAATTGGCTAGGCAGGTAGATGTGTGTTTCAGTGAATTGACTTCACTAGAATCCGATCTCCTGTTTACAAGGTAACCACATGAATCTACATTAGCTGTTAAGAAAAGAGAAAGGAGTGGTTTGCTTTTAAGAGGAAAATGAGATAAATAACACTTGTTTCAATAGATACAAGTCAGCTCATTTTTGCCCCCTAAAAGCCCAATGTTGCACTCAACACCACATAATTAAAAACAGGCTTGAGTTCTTTTCAAAATGACACTATTATAATTCTTTGCTTTCTTCAAACAAATACAACCAGAAGCATTACATTACTGTATAATGTGAATACACACATGCTCATATTTAGAACATGAGAAGACAAGTGTGCTGTATATTATATATATAAATCCACTGTATGCATTTCCATGTGTTTCTCTGTGACCTCACTGAAGAATGCACTGACAATTCAATATAAATTCTACATCATCCTCTGAATGTTCCCTCAGCTGAAAACACCACTATAAAAGTTGTAGAAGCCTCATAGTAGACCTTTAGTGCACTGTAATCACAGCTGTATGAACCATTCCCCTCTCTGAGATACAGACAGCCTATATAAACAAGCAAAGAGCTTTCAAAGGGCTTCATTTATTAATAGGTCGGTTTGTTCAAATGAATCATGCAAATATATTAGATACTTGTCGACTAATGTTTGTGTTACCATTAATGTGGCCAAGTCTGGAATGTTTTAGTACGTTAAAGAAAGACTATTCCATTTCAAGATGACAAAAAAATGACCAGAGAGTTTCTTGTGTTATTCATTATCATTAATGTCTGCTGTTCTTCAAATATTTGTGGGAATAAAACACACCAAAAGAAAAACACACCATTTTGCCCAGGGCAGTAAAATGTATAAAATGGAAATATATATATTTGTACTTTAATAATTTGAAAATGAATAAAGATGCCATTGTGTTATAATGCAGACATCTGAACACAAGGCTTACAAAATGCAGTATAGAGTGGCCTGTTGTATAACTTTTGAGTTGGAATTGTGAGGTACCTAAATCATCTTCAATGAGGCACCAACAGGACATAGTGCAACATTTTGTCTTTGGTATTGACTATAAATGTCCGTAAATTGTAATTCAGAGTCCTGTGGTTTGATGTTTTGCGGAATACTTGGTTTTTAAAAATAATAAATGTTGTCAAAACTGTGTGTGTATGAAATATATCTACAGTACTGCTTCTAACAGATGTGTGCAAGTCTGTAAAAAATAATCCATAGTTTCATGATGAGGCAATAGAAACTCTCAGTCGATGTTATAAGGTTATTACTGGAGGTTAAACAGTCCATGTTTTAATATGACCACATTTGAACAGTATGCATTGGTGTAAATGTGTGGGCACAGGTGCAGGTGAAATGTAATATAAATGCAAGAATGATACATGTTTCAGAGCACCAGCTGTAACCCTGTCATAATTATAGGGTTTCTCACATACTGTACATAAATATACACAGGATCAATCCATACACTGGGGACTTCCTCTCCGCCTGAGCAGGCTGCAACAAACATGATGACCCTGGTGCTGACTTTGTGAAAATTATGGCTGTTACCTGACCCAGGGCTCACATGGGTGACAGCATCAAAGTCAGAGAAGTTGTGTCCAAAAATCATAAAGGACAGATCACCCCAGGGGCTTTTGAGATATTACGCAGATATAAACTATCCAACAGCGGGCCTTTAAGGTGGAGCGTATGACCCTGTCTCATTGTAAAACATTTGTTGACAACACCATGGCAACACAGCTGTCTGCCCAAAGGCTATAGTGACAACACAGGAAAGCACTGATAGAGGAAGAAGAAAGGGCACATACACATACACACAACCCCAGAAGTTACTGACAGGAGATCTTTGTTGAGAGAGTCTTGAGGAAGAGCTCTGCCAAAACATGAAAGTAAGCATTATAATACTGGACCAGAGGATAGCTATCTGACCGAACATGTCAGGTACTACCACCACACACACTTTCACTGTGAACAGCTGCTACTCTGCCTGCTTCACTGCTCATTAATCATCATTAGTTTGTTCAACACAATCATACAACAAGAGATATCCCCAGACAAGAGACACATGCACACATCAAGGAAGAGACACAGCAGGCGTTCCCCCTCATTAACACTTGCTCCATCTTTGATTATTTTTCCTGATCATTTCCAGTGCTGCGCGCCAGTTGCTACGTCCGCTTTCCAAGGCATCCATTTCCGCGCAAACCGCAGTAAACTCTGGCAAACATGTGGAAAAGGCCAGCTCTGCATCTTATATTAGCTTGAAATCTGGGGTATTTCAGTTTCATAAAAAATAGCTGTCAGACACACACTTGCTGTACTGTATTCACTTACAATATGTAACTTTAATGCTCTTTAATGATGGCTATAATAAAAGACAGAGGTGTAAAGAAACATGTCTTACCTTCCTGTTGGCAATGCAATTTGTTTTGCAATTTGCACATTACTTAAATCAAATGATTAATATAGCTGCACAACACTTATTTATATTAATTACAATCAAAACATGCATTGCAGACAAATAGTGACTTGGACATAATGGAGGGTCAGGAAGTTTGCAATAAAGGCAAAAATCTGGAAACATACTGTGGCTGTAAAAAATCCTGAATATTTTTGGATACATTTTAGACTGAGAAAAAGTTCAGATGGATTTCAAAATACTGCCAAAACTAAATAAAATAGATGAATGGCATTTCTCAAAAAGACCCTCATTGCATAATGACTGACATCAATTTGCAAATTTACACTTTCTATTACGTGTGCACATTCGGGCTCAACATGTACACGGAAAGAAAAAAACAGCAAACAGACCCTCCAATGTCATCACAAATGGAGTCCAATAACCTAATGGATCATTTAGCTTCATGCTGGAGTATGAGTTTTGGCATAACCATGTTACCAGTGGATGTGCTTCAAGTGCTTCTGCACATATGCGTTGTTTGGTCATGCACATATTGACTGTGTTTACATTGATCCCTATGCAAACCATCCCATTCTCATTCTGACCCCTATAACTTCTTTTTATGTTTTTTCCACATGGCCTCTGAAGAACTTGCAGGGGCTTTATTTTGGATCGCACCATGTTTGTACTTAGAGGCCCAACCACTGTGCAACTCATACTGCATCCCAAACCACACCACACCAGGAACCAAGCAGCAAACTGTTGGGCCTAAGAATGGGGACCATAGTTAGTCAAGTTCATGTGAGGTTATATCTGGTCTGCAACGGTCTGGTCAGGGCCTGAATGTCTAGCTTGGACACATTTCACATATTGGGAGTATGCCTAAAAGTCCAAGCCTATCTGTATTTATCCCCCTGCCTCTTTTAAGCGTTAACAACAAATGGGAATAGAGAAGAAAAATGTAGGAAGAAAGAATAAGAAAGTAAATATGGAGGAAGCAGAAGGGAATGAGGCAGAAAGAGAGAACACAGTAGGGGATGGTCCAGGGTGGAAAGTAACCAGGTCAACCACATCTTTTCTCCGTCTCACTGGCTTTATAAACTATTTATCAGTAATGAGAATGTAGAAAGATCAACAAGAATAGTCCAACAGGGACATAGCACACCATACGCTCTCATCACTCACTGACAAGTCCATAACCTCCAACATTCATCAAACAACTCAGCTCTCCCACGTTTCACTTCCACCTGCCACTATGTCTTTCCTTGATCATTTCTTTTACACATTGCATTTAAGGCTATGGATGGCGAGTCATTTGCAGTCATTTAAATCTTCTTCGAGTCATTACAACTCAACCACAAAAACAAAACTGCGTAAAAGTCTTCTGGCAGACACTTTGCAAACTCTGGTGATGAAAGAAAATGTAGATTATATTTGAGGTCACATCCGAGAAAGCAAAACTGAAATACCACAGACTGTATTCTTTGTAAAACACATACACACTGCCAGAGTGTTAAATGCATATCAAGCCATTCAGTTAGAAAGACAAAACAATTAAATATATTCACCTAATTTAGATTCTGACTTAACCACTAAATCCCACAATGCTTTTTCCCAACTTCTGACTAAGGAATTTACTAAATACAACTTCATAATATTTACTTTTAACCATATATTTCAACAAGATGTGGTGAATAAAACTGTGAATCTGAAACAGCAATATATAATTACAATTTGAATTAAGCTCATTCAAAGTAACGTGAGGGTGAAATTAGTATGTAAGATGCCCTCGCAATCTTAAATCATCTGTGTGGCAACATTTTGGTTTTCCAGTCGAAATAAGAAACGGCGAAATAGGGATGTCAACGATGTACACACTGTAAGAAAACAATGCACTAACACAAGCACTATTAAAGACACATACAGAACAACCACAGCTGTCATCCAGCCATGCCTGTAAAGTAGTGTCAAAATCTCATCCTGTTCTCATGAACCATATCTCATGCCTCTTCTCGTCCAATAGGATTTATGTCTCGTCACACCCCCAGTTCACCCCCTAAGTTGCTTGCAAAATTTTATACCAATGTCCTTTAGTAATAACTGAATAAAGAGATAAATATTAGGCAACATGGATGTGTGTGTGAAAGTGTTTGAAATGTTTAAAACAGAAACACAATAAAGACAAACACTTATTTTAAAATGCACAAACTTCTTTTCTCTGAAGTAAAACCTGACACAGGCAAAGCTGCTTTCCCAGAGAGGTTGTGCCCTATGCCTTTTTTGGCAGGCTCGTTAATTATGCAGGAAGGTCTCTGATATGTTACCTGAACTTCTGGAGTATAGTTACAGCCCTGCATTGTTCTGATCAAGACAGGCAAGACATATGTGCCTACTGTATTAAAGTTTCCAGTGGGGCAGCCTCATAGCCCTGACACATACACACACTTGTTATTTTCCTCTTTTCCTAGAGACAGACCCCTTTCAGAAGCTGTCCTTAAATTTGACTGACAAATAAATGCACGTCCATTTTCCCATTCCTGGTTCACAGTGGCTGCTCTGTTCAGTGTTCAGCTGTTGTGCTATTGCTCAGATATGGGAGACAACGGTCTGTCTACAAGGGAGTGGACTACTGTACTGACATTTATAACATTTATATTTATGTGGAAAGAGAAGTGAAGTAGTCAGAGGATATTTGAAAATGAAGCATGTGGAGGAGTTTTGAATAAAACGGGGAAGAAAACAAACAATAATTGGGTATAGAGTTATACATACTAAAATAAATAAGGTGAGGGTCTTATTCCAGTAAGAACGCTAGTCGTCTTCATCCAAAAAACTGACACATAATAGTTGGCCATAGCCAGAGCTGAGAGATTTCTCTTTGTACACCTTCACTTCACAAAACCCTTCTCCCCCACAAGCAGGAAAATGCAACTTCAATGAGGGAAAGTCTGGAGACAATAGTCCATCAGAGACTGTTTTTTTACTGTATTAGTATTTGGTCAAATTCTTTCTACTGCATCCCATAAAAAATTAAAATGAGGCTGCACTAAGCAAGCTACTGAGCCTAATACCAGAGACAGTAACAACCTTTTGCATCAAGCACACAGAACATACTGTACAATATTTGCTTGCCACTTTTGTTGTATATTGGAAAAGTATTTACTAGCATCCTATTTACTTTTACCATTTTCTTTTATCAACAAGGTATTGTGAATAAGCAGATACCTCTTGTGACATAATGAAAACAAAAGCTGAGCACACACAGAAATATTTTTACAATATTTATAGAATAAAGGCTCCAAAAGAATGATGGTACAAACGAGCATTATGTTCCGCGTTTTGTCAAAACATTGGGCCATTTGTGAATATGAATATGGATATATTTTGTGTGTTTCTTCTAGAGTGCTTTCCGTGTGACTTGAGCATTAAATGTGTTTAAAATCGATTGTTTATGAGTTGAAAAACTACAAAATAGCCCTTTTTTCGTTTTGTTCCAGTTTTTTAGTTTTCACTATAAGTCTAAAGGTGCTGAATGCTGTTTAATGGTCTAGAGGAGATAAATTAAAGTTTTGAAAGACATCTTTATGGGACATGGGCCTTCATTTTGTTCATTAAACCAGTGCAGCTACACACACAAAATCACCCACTGAAAATCTGTCCTTTAAGTATGATATATCCCTTCAACTGCAAAGGCCAAAATTCCTTGCACATGCATGGACAATTAGGCCTCATTTTGTCCCAAATTGCTTCCTGTAATGATGAGTGGACATAGTCAACAGGCTATACTCAATTGCAAAAGAGAAAAGGATCCAAAGTATCAGTTCCAAAAAAGTAGGTGATGCTCCCCAATCTCTTTCACTAAACACATCCATCTTCCCCCAAACTGCACACCCTCATCTAGAGTGATAAAATCATTACAGCCATGCAGATTGGAAACTTCAGAAACAAAGAAGAAAAATCTGTCACCCTTTCCCAGCCTTCTGACTAACCGGCCCGCCTACATGTCCACAAAGAGCCACAAGCAAAGAGATTTTTTCCACCCACTTCAAAACAGAATTTAGATTTTAAGTGAGAAAAACAACAATGGAGAAGGACAGGATCTTGTGTACTTGGATAGTTTGGGGGGATTTTTTAACAAACATACAGACAAATCAGATTGAATGGTGTTATTATCAGTTACATAGTCACAAACAAATGTCTATATCTACATGATTGTTGTTTTGGGTGTGATGTTGTTTGTGTAAATGTAAGTAAATGTCCATACTAACCTCTGTTTGCAGTGTATTGGCGCGCTGCTCCTTGGCAGTGAGTGACTCCTTTAGCACTTCGATGTGTTGCTTGCAGTCTGAGTTCTGATTGGTCAGAGTTTCTAACTTGGTCTGTAAGGCCTGCATTTCTGACTCCTTCTTGCTCACTTCTTGCTTGAGCTGTTCAATCTGAAAACACATACAGAAAAAAATGCCAGTGTAGTTATTAATGGAGCAAAATATACCAAGAAAAAATGCAGAAGGGCAGAGTAAGAGTAATTTCAAAAGAAGAGGTAGAAGAATGTATCATGTAGGCTTGATATTAAAATAATTATCAGCAGTCAATGACAGCAACCTATTTATCCTAATTTATCAAATGCATAGTTAAACGGATTCATAATATATTTATTTGGTACATCAAGCCACAGTCTGACATGGGCCCAGTGTCTACAGTATGGGCACGCAAACCACAACACACAAAAAAAGTGAAAATACATGCACTTATACAAGGAAGGCCATATAGAACAGGTCAGAAACCACAAAGGAAATCAAAAGCACTAACAGTGGGAGGTTTCTGAGCTGAGGCTCGCTATGTGTAGAAGATTGTCATCTGTCTACTGGCGCCAAAAATGCACAAGGCTGATTTTAAAAGAGATTTCTCTGATTGTGTAAGCAGCGTTCACCTCATGACATGGGAATTCTGACAGCAACTGAGCTAGAACTAGAAAGTACTGTACACTCACAGAGACAAAACCCAAGAGAGAAAGGAGAAGCAGGACATTGTAATAGGAGACAACGGGGTAAATGCTGTGGTGGATTCAAAATGGTACTTATGGTATTAATGTGAGACGATGGGAAAGAGAAGTTAGGAAAATGTGAAATGAAAGAAAGAATATGAATGGATATAGGGTACTTCTGGTCGTTCTGTGATCCAGGGTTGTGTGGTGGGGAGGAGGAAGGTAGGAGCTGGTCTGATGGAGCTCTGAGACACACATGGTGACAAGGCCTGCTCCTACAGAGACACAAAGAACACAAAGGACACAGCAAGCTGCTAAATTATGACACACAGCCTGCTGTGAAACTGGCTAGGATTCACAGCTGGCTGAGACTACACTCCACATACTCCACACTCCCCAAACACAGGCCTTCATTTCAAATGACCAGTAGACTTTTATGAACGGTACATTTTTGTCATGACAAATATTATCAGACTTAAAATTTTCATGTTTGTGAAAGTAATTCTCTAGTGTTGCTTCAGTTAGAGCAAGTGGTAAAAGAAACAAGAAAGGACAGCTTCACCATCCTCTCTTTTCTCTTATCAAGTCCTAACCTCAACACAGGTCACACACCACTGCTGAGAGAACAGGGCCCTCAAAACCTGAAGCACGTGAAATGAATGTGGGCCTGTGCACTTAGTGCATGGGCTCTCTCAGTGTTTCTGTGAGACTGTACATAGAAAGATGAGACACAAGAGAGCAAACAACTTCACTGATGCATACTAGACCAGGTCAGGACAGGTGAGGAGAGAGTTCTTTCCTCTGTCACAGTGACCCCACATTAGTCTGTCAGAGGCCCATTCATAAAAAACATCTCTTTTATGATTGCATCAGGAACTTCCTCGATGCACTGACAAATGGCCTGATGGCCTTACAAAGAACACTATTAATAAAACCAGGGGTAAATTTTCAGATGCAGTTTCAGCTATCCTGAATATGCAACTAGAAACTCAGAACAGAAACAGAAATGTGTATGCTTTTAAGGGTTGGTGGTTGGGACCTTAGTTAGCCTATGTAACTTCTTTTTGTCAGCTAATGATAGAACTGTAAACAGACACTATGTAGTGTAAGCTGATAGGACGAGGCTGTAAACTCGAACAGTCCCAGAAACCCAGAAGAGAGTAGGCAATACTTGGTCCTCACACAGATAAAGTGGAAACAACAAGCAAAAGCAGCAAGGGAAAAACTACTATCTCTCTAAATGATGAGCTAGTAACGATGAGCATGTAACTATAAGGCCCTTATTTACTACTCTTATGTGTCTACACATCAATAAAAAAGCTCTTATTCTCTTATCATATTGTCATATTGAATTCATTTGGATAATGACCCACTGTATATTTCAATGTGAGTAAGAGAAGGGGGCATGCAACATGCTTCCAAAGACTCATCATACACTTCATATACATAATTTATAGGCGGTGACATGAGGCCATATCAGTTAGCTTGCAGAGTCATTCTACCTTAGTCTTCATGAATTTAGAATGGCTCTTGTAGACCTCCACCTGCTTGAGGTCATTCTGCCTGTCGTCAGGATGCAGCAGGCCAGTGGTCTTTAACATCTGGACCTCATCCTCTAAGTCTCTGATGTTCCTCTCCAAGGAAGAGATTTTGGTGTCCTGAACCAGCAAGAAAAAGTAGGCAGAAAGAGTCAGCTAAAGTCTGACTTAAAAGAAGCAGATAAAGCTACAGGCTGAAAGCTTTGTTTGTCATAACCACAGATGCAACAACTGAAACATCATCACTGAGAGATAAGAAAGATGGTCAGATGCTTGATCAAGACAAAGAAGACATATCACATAAAGAGAGTCCTGCAAAATAAGTTTGGCATTATTTCTTGATCTATGAGAGAATGGCAGAGTCTGTCCTGGACTGATCCAGGGGTTGTTTTACCATATAGGTTCAGACATACGTTAAATGCTAAACCTTGGAAGAAAAGAGAAAGGTAATTGAATAAATAGAAGCAGATTGTATGATGCCAACAGCACAAACCACAGGCAACATGTAAGCATCTGACCTCTATTACATACACTGACATCAGCCATGTGTAGCACACAGCATTGCATTAAGTATACTGTCCTAAATACACCATGCAAAAAGTGTAAAAAGCAATATAGAGACATCAGATACACAGAAGGGCATGTGCAAGGATATCAATCCCAGACAGAAAAGAAAAGGCAGAAAAGCAATTGCTGCATATGAATACATGTTTTTAGGTAAGCTTCAGTTTCAACTCACTGCAACATGAGCTGTATGTTAAGGCTGCATTCCAACACATGATTTACAGGATTTATGACAACAAATAGTGGATAAAATCCATAGATCTGTCAAATCTTAATAAAATGACCACTTGTTACTGTACCTGCCAGATAATGTCAGGATCAAAACAGAGAGGGGGGTTGGTTGTCTGTAATTAGAGTAAAAATATATACAATTTAACAGCAAAACGAAAAACATTGTTGGACAATGTAAAAAATAAACAAACAATGGCTTTCCATTATTTTGTGTAAAACTATTTCCCTTTCATGTCTAGACCTTCTGGTGATGTGTGACTTGCCTTTTCTAATTAATACAGAAAGATCTGGGTTGTCCTCTCATGTGAACGCACACCGTAGACATTCTGGGATAACATGTGCAGTGAGTTAATGGGCAGACAAATCACCAGGTATGTGTGAAAAATAATTGTGGTTTTGCTGTAAAGGAGGTACTTTTGGAAGTGAACACTCAATAATGCGCCTGTGTGTGGGTGTGCACAAAGACACATGTGGAGTCAACTGCATGTTTCACAGCTCTAACAACTTCAAAGGACTGAGATGAGAGTGAAAGCTTCCATATGTGACATTTGAAACAAATTGAATAAGTGCTCAGCTCTGCATGGGCCAATAATGGACTTCACTTGGGCATTGCTGCCATACAGACACAAGGCAGCAATAAAGCAATGATTCTGAGATGGTAACATGCATGTTTGTGTCTGGATTTACAACCTATATCCTCTGTTCACACTCACATTACAGCAGAACTTACCAACAATTACAATGAGTCAAATGTCAAGCTGAACCACGAAATATTCAGCAAACCACTGCTATTTTGTCGGATACGAAGAAAACATCATCCTTATCAAAGTGCCTGTTTGAAGCCGATGTGGGTATATCCAGACACACAAACTGTGAACTGCTAAATGCTCATTAACTGCCCACTAGTTTCTCAGTACGTCGTACCTTCATATCGATGACAGTCTGTAGAGCTCTGGTTTTGGCCGGATCAGCCTGGAGCTGGTTCCGCCGATGAAGCTCCTGCGGAGGGACCCGGTAAAAATAAGCTTGGCGGTTCATCATCTTCACACACTGTAACTCCCACAGCTTCAAAGCTAACTACACAACACACTCTGCTCGATCCTGTTTCTTCTGTTTTTTCAACACTTTTAAGTTATCCTTAATAATAAATAGCCAGTCGAACTTTACAGAACATCTTTGGCCTGACTTTTTCAATGATCCTGTTGATGGCTTCCGGTTTGGCACTCTCTCAAAGACTATTCCATCTATAACAGCAGGTGTCTGCGTCTTTTCCTTCTGTCTTTCTGTCACTATCATCGCAGATTAAAAACAACATCAGCTATATTTTAAACATATCTGCCTCTAGTACACTGTTAAAAAATGTCTTTTTCTCATCTTGTACTTGTTTTCTCTGTCTGTCTCACAGATGTCTCTGGCATTCTAATGCTTTTGCTTAGCAACACTTTGCCGGCACATGCGCCAGGGATCTTCATTAAATAATTAATGGTATCTCTAAGCCTACACAGACACAAATACACATTCAAGCTAATCTATAACAAATGCTTATAAATAAGAAACTAGAAGTAAATGTTTGTGTCTACTCTTTGCATGTTGAGTAAATTTAAACTGTAATGTACAGTAAATTAATATGCCTTATTTAATGGGCATCAACAATTAAAAAAGCACAAAAAACCTAACTGCAAGGGCAATATATTAAAAAGCTCATCATGGCTTTCCCCTACAGAGTAAATGAGGAGTTTGAATGATGATTGTTCTATCTATCATTGGATACTGTCAATCCTTGCCTCTTGTTTGTAGAAACAGGGTTAATATGAGAATGTAATTGTTATAGGATCTGGTTATTGCTATAACTCATTATCAACAGGAACAACGCAGATGTCAAAAATTCTGAGTCATTCTATTGTTGAAATTAAGTCATCCAAGAGAGCATGGCATCAAAGACAGTCTCCTCTGCTTCACATGTGTCAGAGCACAAGCTTTTGGAGGGAATAGGATCAAGAGTAACATTATATGGATAAGGGATAGAAATAAAGAATGGAGAACTGGTCAAGAAGTTCAATTCTACCCTGAGGCCAAAAGAGTCACACACAGACACAAACGCATGAGCATGTTCATAAATCAAGTCCTTAGACCTTGTTGCTATTCACAATTGTGAATGTATGTACATATGAGGGGTTTGACACTGATTCTTGAAGATTAAGAGAGGTGTGGAGTGGTTCAGCAGGCATATGTGTGTGTTTGGTGATGCTGTTTACAGTGGTCGTTTAATGTTAGTTGAAAGTGTCTTCTTTTGTCAAAATTCAAAGGAGCAAGCCACAAACCCTGCAAAACCCTATCCAGCAAAGACCTTTTGTCTATTATCAGAACCACAATGGATGGTATACCAACAAAGGAAATCAACTCAGAAAGAGGGAGAAAGTGGGAAATGTGAAATAACAGAAGAATATACATGTACAGAGCAGCAGATATTAAAGACGAAATACAGGAGAGAGATCATTTGAACAATTACTAGAAAACTTTGCAAAACTTTGCATCTCTGAATTACAAAATAACATTTGTCAGTAGGTGTGCCACAAATCTCTGTAAAAAAACTACCAAACTACATATTTAGTAACATCCAAGTAGAAACAGGTATACTATAAGAAAAGCCCCTTCCACAAAAATCACATAACATGTAAAATATGACATATCCAACAAAAAAAACATTTGTAGCATGTGTGTGCACACCCTTAGCAGCAGGTCAGGGCTGGGCAGGAACAGAGCAGTGGAGCAGCTGTTATTATTGGGTCTACAGGGAACTGATGGCTGGGGAGAGTCGATTAGACCCAGATTTATGCCTCTCAGCATGTGTGTAAGCCTGTGCGTATGTTATGTGTGCACATTTTACACACAAATATACCAGGTCAATTCTTGCCAAACACTGCCCCTGAGTGGTTATTTCTAATACTACCACATACAACGTAACTGCAACAACAGGGTGACTGAAGACCAACAAAGAATCGTAAAAACTGTACACACGAATAAACTGTTCAATCTATAGATCATTATCATAGATATTGCAACAAAATTAGGCAGTTCATTACATACGTACATACAAACGTTTGTACAGAGAAGCGTCTGCTCTCTATCAGAGATTTCATCCCATTTCAGAATAGAGGGTAAAGGCCCAGCTACATGGCATCTCTTTTGAATCTGGTAGTGCTCATTAATCATACAAACACCGCCATCTCTCACCCCCAGTAATTCCCCAAACTACACAGTTTGTGAAAATCAGTTAAAAATAGCATAATGCAATATATTATATTATATTATATATGAGGAAATACTCACCTCTTACACAGAATTCTCAGGTCCCAAAACTTTTGCATTGAACAAAAGTGCATTGGCATGGTTACGCTTATCTATATACAGGGCTTAAAGCCACCTATCTTAGGAATCACAACAGTAGCCAAACACCCGGCACAAGGGAATATCCAATCAGGCAACAAAAGGAAGAAGTATCATTGCTAAGCTCACATGCCCCAGATGTGCATGTGCAGTGCAATATCACACAATGACCCACGCAAAATCATGGCCAACATAGAAGCAGACAAACAAAAAAAAACATAACACAAACAATGGTGGCACTACAGCCAGCCACATTCACTCTAATAGCGGCGGAGAAATTCAAGGCTAAGAAGATTTAGGAGTTAAAAATAAACAAAGCATGTGTGAGGAGCATGGACAGCCTACAGCTAGCTCTCAGGTCAGAGCGTACACTTGTGTCTGAGGATACACTCATGTCATTTATACTACTTTTTTATTCCTTAGCCAATAAAACTGAAGTTCCTGACTGAAGGATATCAAAATATAATACAACTTAATTCATGGGCAGGTACAGGAAGCTGTCTGATTAACCATATTCATGTAAAAATTAATGACATGTACAAAGTTACAGTAAGAAACACTGGCCATAACCATTCTCAGGGTCACACAGCCACAGTCAGGTTGTAAAAGATGGCTGAACAGAGGCTTCACGCTCATATAAGTTAATCTGGTCAGTTGATGAGACCTACTGAGCTGCTTTCACCCTCTACACACACACCTCACTGTGTTAATATGACAACTCACAATGGTGCAGGCACAGACAAAGTCAAAATAAAACAGATCAAGATGGTAGGAAACAGTAAAAATGTATTCGTTATTAGGGCTGCACAATATATCGCAAATTTATTGTTATCGCAATATTTTCACAATAACATTATGGACTTTTATGTAATGGACATTTTCTACTTTTGGAAATCATCCCAACAGAGCATTTAATCAAACAGTGGTGTGTCTAAATAGAAAAATTCTGGTTTAGACCTGGTTCATTCTTAGATTTAGTCCTGTTTAGTCTTGATTTAGTCCTGGTTCAATCTGTAATACTGATTTAGCTCCTGCTTTGACAAGTGGAGGTTAGTCCAGAGTCTGGACAAATTCAAATAATTCACACATATTAAAAATATTCAGAATAGTTATTGCATATAGCATATTTTGAAATATTGTGCATTATCTCAGTGAAGTGCAATAAAAATATAGACAAACCCACCTCTTTTACATGCATGTTTTCCAGCTGGGCTTCAGCTTCTTGTGTTGCCATGGAGATGATACCAGTCCTCTGACCACGACCCCACTGGCCCTGACTCTGACTTTGGCCCTGGAGCATCTCCAACAGCCTCTGGATGCTCTCATCCCGAGCTCCCAGTGTTTGCTTCTGGGAGTCGATTCTCTTCTCCATCTCCTCCATGGTTTTCTTCAGCATGAACAGCTCTTTGGCCTGACGTTCATGCTCCGACTGCAAATGGAAGTAATTCTCCACCGATGGGTCCAGAGGGGGAGGTGAGGAATAGCCGTCACACCCCGGCACCTGACAGGGACTACAAGATCGCACAAGACCAGGACTGTGCTGTATAGCTGGACCTTGGTTTGGGCTGTAGAGAGTCTGATTTGGGCTGGTTCTAGGCCCAGACTGAAGGGTGTTGGCTAAGGTCATTCTCTGTGCTGATCCTACAGGGCTACATCCATAAGCAGGGCTGTGGATGATAATGTCTGCTTCCTGTTGTCTCGCACTGTAAGTGTTGGATGGACTGGCCTTTGGGCTTTTCTTTGGTCCAGGACTGTGGAGGTGACTGGGACTTTGTCTGGGACTGTGACAAGGGCTGGGACCCCCTCTGTGGTCCTGATCCAAAAGGAGGTCTTGATGAGGGATTGAGTTCCCTTGGTGGTATTGTTGCTTCAAACGATTAGTCATTTCTCTGTGCGCCCTAAGCTCCTCCTGAAGCTCCTGAACTGTCAATGGAAGCTGCTATATGCACAAAAAAACAACAAAAAAAACAACATTTAATTAAGTTATAACAATAGACCATACATAAAAGGTTAGTCGATCACTTAAAACAAACCTTGGTTCTTTGTATTTCCCCTGACTGCAGCAATGAAATATGTAAAAGACAAACATATTAAATTATAAAATGTCAAAGTTAAATACATACATCAACCTACATCATTATGATTACAACCTTTGACCAGAAGGAGGCGACATTTATCTTGAAAATGAAGGGAAGAAGAGAAATGACTGTGGGTTGCTGCTGAATGGGGAGGCGTCCTCAAAGAGACAAACGCCACTCTTGATGAATGAGTATGAAAACAAAATATGAGGAGAATCAAAAAGAAATGAATGATTTATATGGCCATTAGTTTGATTTTGGAGAGGTCTGGCTATAATGACACTACAGGAGGTCACAAAAATACACATTTAAACATCTTAGATTAATGACAACAAATTCAGAAAAAGTAGAAGACTGGCTGACTGACTAAACAAGAAAAAAGGCATTTATGTGATGACTGGAAACAGGAAAAGACATTAAGTGCATAGACACTAGAGAGCAGTTAATGAAAAACTCATTCTTAAATTTCCGCTGTGACAATAATACACACAATAATACACACTTGTGCAAAACCACTAAAAGTAGTGTGCATTGGCTTGATTAAATATAGGAAGTGGGCAAAAGCGAGCACTGAATATCAGTCAGTGTGGGAGGACAGTTCTGTGCACTGAAATACAGACAACTGAGCCTGAGGACACAAATACATATGTAGTGTTCACACATACACGCACACACACTTGAAACAAACAGATGGCGAGGGAACAACTGTAGTCATCGCAGCTGATCGAAAAGGTGACATTTTGTATGCTAATGACTAAGTTCTCCTGTCAGCCATAGCTCGTCCTAAGTTATCTGAAAGGGCAAATACAAGGAAAGTGCTGAATTAAAAAGGAAACTAGGAAGGAGCGATAAGAAAGGCCGATAAGTCAGGGTAATGTGAGGACAGATAAAAACAAAGACAGAAAAAAAAAATCCTTAAAGAGGAATTATAATGTTTGATCATTAACTATGCTGTTGAGATATGAGAATCTAAGAAAGAGGAAGAGAAGGAAAAGGGGCAGCACATCCTCGCCGCTTGGTTTCACTTCACTTGACTTCTGCGTAAGGATAAACGAAGCAAATGGCCCACTTCATGTCACACATCATGTACCAAACCCATTAAGCCATAAAAGTACCTAGTAAGTGTATGCAACATTTCTAGGAGGAGGCCCTCTTCACCTTTTTTAATAGCATGCAACATTGTACTCATTCACAGCAATGTAATCAATCACACAATAAATCAATAATTCTCAATAATACTAATAATACATTATTCCTGCATTGTTGGTAATTCCTCTTTCTATTCACTTTCATTTCCCCTTGATTACTGAAATAAATTCTGTGCAACTGTGTGACGCAAAAGGCAGTCTGCTATTTTTTTTTTTTCACACAGGAATCTCCAACATCGCAGACATCCTAATCTGCTAATCTGTACCTGAAGATGTTGTACTGTTAAAGATATACTTTAAAGTGAATATTTTTCTCCTATTTACAACTTTATAAGCTTTCACAGTCTATTAAAACGCAGAAACAATGTAAGATGACAGGGCTAAGACCTTGGGAATCAAAATGATCTCAAAATGAAAAAAAAAACAGCAAATCTCCTCTATGAACAGCAATGGCTACTGTATATACAGGGTGACAGAGAAAGAAAAACTAAAAACAACTGGTCACCACATCTTCAGGAGTCTAGAAGGGCTTTTTTAGAGATGGGCTAACACCTAAAATGGTGGCTATTGAAACGCAGTCATAATTTATACACAGCCTTGAGGCTTGTTTTCAATTTTCAATTATGTCTTGAATATAAAAGTTTGGAAACAAAAATAATGTGAAATGTAAAAAACTAAGATAATAATTCTGTCATTCTTCTCACCTGCAGATCCTCTTGGTTTGTCCTGTACTGGTCTT
Organism: Rhyacichthys aspro; assembly: GCA_036850595.1. Lineage (NCBI taxonomy): Eukaryota > Metazoa > Chordata > Actinopteri > Gobiiformes > Rhyacichthyidae > Rhyacichthys > Rhyacichthys aspro. Next base: position 15,085,489 of record CM072154.1, on the reverse strand, counting down.
TCAGAATAGAAGTCCTCATTCTGTCCTCTCGCCTGACCCCTCGGTCTCGCTTCACCTCTGAGCTCCATACATTTGAACTGTTCATGTTCGGACCCATCCTTACTTCTTTTCCTCCATCCAGTTCTCTCTTTAGGTGGTCATTCTCTCTCCTAAGGTCCCTCAGCTGAGCATGAAGATCAAATGTAGAGGCCTCTCCCCGTCCAGATGAATCCTGGAGCGTCTGTGGATGCCTTCCAGACTGACGTCGTAGACTGTAGGTTCCACCAGCATGTGTGGTTTGGTCTCCATAATGGTCTGACTGGTGAGGCGATCCAGATGAGTTTATGTTGGGGCTGCTCCCTGTGGCCGGTGTCCGTCCAGTATAAGAAGAGTGGTTAGTGCTCCTGCCCAGAGTCATTGTGCCTTTGGGGTATCCACCAGATTGTTCTAAGGCATCACACTCAGTGGGATACATAGCGCCTGAAGTGGCATAGGCAGCACTTATAGATTGTATGTTCTCCATGGAGAGTGTTTTTCCTCCTGGGGCAGTTGCTGACCCATGATTTGCTGGTTTGTCTGGTGGTATGGCCCGTTTTATCCTTGAACCTGACCTTGATCCCAACTCCTGATCAACCAGTTTAGACTGTGCAGGTACACCACCTGAGACAGAGCCTGGTTCTAGCCCTGATCGGCAGCCTGGTGTTGAGGTTCCAGCTTTACCTTTCGCTTGTTTAGGGGCTCTTGAAAAGCGAGAATGAGATGTACTTGCAGCTGCGTGTCCACTGCTCTTTGACGCAGCAGACAGTTTGCTCTGTGCAGGCTTGGCTCTAATGTTTAAAGGCATTTTTCTATATGGCAATAAATAATATCCAAAATAAATACTTAAGGATGCATATATTGTTTCATTTAAATTAAGGCCACCATTTGGCCACTGAGTGCTTTTTTTCAGGCATGAGGCTGAATTTTATTCAGCACTTGTCCAACAATAAAACACTTGGCTACAGGCCTCGCTGGCAAGACTAGATGTCCTTTGGCTTGACATATTGTGCAGGACATCATTGATTCTAGAAGAAAAAAGAAAATTTGAGGTATCAGAATTTTATGAACAATATAAAATGCAGTAAGCTATCGGATAAAAGCTATAGCACATATTAAAAAGCTTTAAACCTTCAGCACAACCTAACAACTCACCCTCAGTGTCTGTTTGAATGTACATTAGCTGCAATTTATAGGCTACTATAGGCAGCTCTAATTTTGGCATGGAAGAGAGGGTGGCCAGGTTTGAGCATTTTCAGGACCTTGGACAGCACTTTTCCTTCTTCATATCTAACATACGAACCCGTATTTATCTTACCTTAAAAAGCTAATAATCATTATTCTACAATCCTACTATTCCTAACCTCTATCCAACTATCCCTTTATTCTAAATATGTAATTGTCACACAACTAAAATGTAACATGTATTAAATGTAACAATTTTTACTGTCTTTTCATTTGATGTTCTTTACATATTTATCTGTAAATGGTTTCTCAGATTATTTGAAGTAACATTTGCCTTCTTGGGTATGAGGTTAAAAGATGTTAAGTTATAAATTATGCTGAAAATGCACACTTGTTTTCAAAATACGACACATATAAAAAAAAGTTGGATAGTTCTAAAATGTGACATCCATGTGAGTGTTTAAAGAGAAAGAGAATGTGCAATTACAGAACTTTCAATCCCAAATAATATGAGATCAAATAAATGTTCTCCAGGGAGTAAGGTAAGGATAAAGCAGCCCATAATGCACCATATATTGGGTACAGTCTGCAAAGCAGAGGAAAATCCAAATCATAATCCCTCCTCTAATCCAAGAGGATTGGGTGCTGGGAATCACTCACTGCACGTGATGCAACTGAGAGATTGGTTAAATCTGTCTGTCAGTCATAACAGAGCTGTCAATCTCTCATCCATCATTCTTAGAGACAATGAATTTAGCCTCAGGCTGTGTCCCAAAAACATCATAACTTGAGTGCATCCCAATATCATTGAGCAGCCCAAATTTTTTGTACACAAATAATTATTGCCAATACAGAATAAATAATCACTTACTACTGACTCTCGGAAGAAGAATTATTTGGTTGATGATAGCTCCGGTGATAAGGTTAGCTCGCTAGCAGCGCATCTTAATCCAAAGCTGCCATTTTCTCAATAGTAGGACGTTAATTGGTAAAGTTAAGTTAAAAATGACCTCTCAATGCACAGTTGACAACATTTACAAAAAGGAATAACAAATGGGTGCACGTTTAAAATCAGTGAAATTATACAAAAAGACTTAAGTACGGTTGAATAATGACAATTCCCCAAAGCCCCGCCACTTACTTCTAAATTGACCGCCAGCTGTTGCAGCGAAGAGTCTCTCCACCAGAAGTGCAGCAGGATAACTTATAATATTGCATAATAGCACACTGTCTTCTTGACTTATTTTGACAAAATTGAGCATAGTGCCTAAGTATGGTGGCATTTGTTGAGCAGACCGCGGGACATTGTGTGGGCAGCACGAGTGAGACGGTCCGTGAGCATGTGACCGCAGCCTGCACACAGACGCTGCATAACTCTACTACTACCGCGGCATCAAGGATTAGTTTCTAGCTCATATGCGCACGGCTACGTGAGTGGGGCTAGTGCCTTACATAATAATTAATCTTCTACACAAAATAAAAGTACACCATTTCATTTGTTTAAATCATTTAGCCGCATAATGCCACAGATTCCAGGTGTGCACCAGACATACCGCTACATCACCAGAGATGCACTCCTCCATCTCCAGAGAAGGGTGTAGTGTCCGAGCTCAGTGCAGCTCCATGATGTGATGGGCTCAGCTGTGACCTGTGTGGACCAGAGCAGCGGCGCTCTGCCTCTTAAAGCGCGCTGCGTCCACGCACTTCTACAATGACAGTAATTACAACTTTGACACCGTGACTTGAGTTTTAATAACCTAGAGAAAGACGACGACTACTACTACTTCTACAAAGAAGGGAAAAAAGAAAAATAAAGCTATACGTAGCTGTCTCAGGTCAGAAATATTTTAATAGGCTACAAAAAAAATCTCTAAGTAACACTCACTTTTTTTCTCTTAAAGTCTTCACTAAAGTGAAACTGAACATGCTTTTTGTTAACGTTAACATAAGATACGCAGGTGCAAAAGCACCATGTTATTAGCATTTTGTATGTGTTGTATTTATTTGTGTTGTTTAAAAACTGCTTAATACATACATAATATGAAATTTCACTCACTGTTATGAACATAGCGTATTAGGGTCAATACATTAACACAGATACAAATAGCCCGTACACATTTGATTAGATTAAATGAAATATTAATCTCATATCATAAAAATTACAGAGAAAACAAACAAAAGTTTTTACTTCTTACCACACGGTTGTATGTGCGAATGTGTGATTAAAGCTATGTAAAACTTTCACTCATGTTGTTGTCATAAAACTTGAGGTTGTCTGATGATAATGCCATCCTCATTTGATTCCAGAAAAGAGGCTGAGCCTTTGGGTTTTTTGGCCAGGACAAAACAGACTTCCTGCATAGTCTCTTTCTCAGCTGAAGATACTTGAGTTTTGGAAACATGTCATCCAACAGAACAAGCACAGCTGCATCCACCTAGTTGGGATACAACAGAAATCTTATAATATATTATATAAATAAAATAATTAAGTAATGTAAAAGATGTTTGACAAACCTTTTCATCCAGAAGTCTCTGCTGAACCATGAAGAATGCCTGGCGTATAACACCGTTTGCTGTCTCCCGTCCACTGGATAGGACAAACACTGTCTTCACACTTTTGTAGACGGCATTGTGCAGATTCTCAATGCAAGACAATCCTGGAATCCAGTCCCTCTCCTCCAGGCAGAGACGAAATCTTCTGTGTCCCATGTTCTCCAAATGGAAAGTCAACTCACTGTAAACCCATTCCCTCACAGCTTGATTTTTGGTGTCAAACAGCACAAAAGCATCATAGTGGTAATTAGAGTCACTACCTGCTAACTGGGAGTAGCCCTTGTATCCTGCCCAGAGCACCTGTAAGCAGTACCACAAGTCCCAGCTATAGAGATGCTTCAGCAGGGGAAGAATAGTCAGCATTACAGTCAGGAAGGAACTCAGGAGGAAAGCAAGGCTGCCGTATATTTCCTGGCAGGAACGCTGTTGTGCCAGGTTAAGTATACTATGGCCCTGTTGAGACTCTGGAAACCCACAGAGAACATATGTGGTGAGATAGGGTATCTCTATTGGAGTGGCACTCAGGAAGTCTGCAAACCAAGCCGTGCCACAGTCACATCTGAAAGGGTTGTAATGAAGGGTGAGTTTTCGAAGAGTGCTGCCGTTTCTGAAAGGGGCAGGGAATGATTCCTGGTTGAACTCCTTGATCTGATTCTTACTAAGGTATAGATATTGTAAAGATTTTCCTTTTGTGAAGAAGCGGTCAGGGATAGAAGTAATCCGATTTTGACTAAGGTCCAAATGAGAAAAATTGGCTCCAAATTCGACCATTGGCGGCAAATAATAAATGTGATTTTGACTGAGGTCCAAGTATTGCAAATGATGCAGAGTTGAGAGGTTTTGCCATGGGAAATACCTCAGCTTATTCCTGCTGATTGTAAGGACTTGAATGCTTTCTGGGAAGTTACGCAGAACGACTGGTGGAATTGAGATGAGGTTATTATCAGAGATGTCCAGGTAAATTAGATTTGTCAGATTTTGGAAGAAATGATGGTAATTGTAGTTGTCTGATTCCCACATGATGTTCAAGTGATTACCGCGGAAGTAAAGATATTTCAGAGAGCTGCTGATTAGCTTTTTACTTATGCGCATCCCAATCCTATTGTTTGCTAAGCTCAGGACAACCAGTTTACTCAGATTTCGGACAAAATCAAAATTATGACCCATGCCCTTCAAGTTGAAATGAAAGTCATTGTTACTCAGGTCCAGTACCTTAAGGGTGTTTTTGAGTTCACTCAAAGCGTCACTGTGATAGAGATCAAACCTGTTGTATGACAAATTGAGAAAAGTTAAATTCCTCATGTTTGAAAAAATCCCTTTCTTTATTGTCTGGCTCATGTAGTTGAAGGAGAGGTCAACACAAACTGCATTCTCCATCCCTTCAAACACCTGTCGGTCGAGATAGAGAATGTCATTCGAAGAGAGGTTGAATGTGAGATTGTATTGACAGAATTTCTTTTTAAAGTCTGCGAGTGTGAGAATTTGTGGCTCACTGACTTCTGAAATTTCAATCTCATCAAGTTGCTCATGCTCTGAGGGGTCACTTACAGATGGGACTTCTCTATCTATTTGCATAAATGGAAGCTCAGAGAACTTTTGCGAGTATAGGTTCTGTTTTTCTGGGCACGAATGGAGAAATTTAAGCATGTTTTGTGAAAGGTCAATATGTATGATTGATGGCAGCCTGCTGAGAGCTGTCATGTTACATGTGCCAATGAAGTTCATAGTCATTTCAAGTTTTGAAAGATGATGAAGTCTGGATAGAACTGCATAGCTTTCATTCGACAGCGTTTGGAAGAAATAACCACTAAGACGAAGAGTGTGTAGACTAGATATTTTGCCAATATGTGGTGAAAGGATAAGTTCACGGAAGGTTTGGAGTGGTTCATAGTTATAGATAAGGCTCATCCAAAGGACCCCCTTGAGCTCTGAAAAAAACTCACCATCCTGTATTGCACGGGCAAGCAGGTTGTCTGACAAATCCAAAAATAGTAGTTTTTTCAAAGGTTTAAATAGACCCTTTGGAAGTGTTCTAAGAGAATTTCCTCTCAAACTGAGGTAAGTAATGGAGCTATTTTTGCAAAACAGTGACCTTGAGTGTAGATATAAAGAATGATTATTTGGGCATGGAAAACAGGGTCTAGCTGCGTGGTCACAACGCTGGCAATTCCACTCCAAATTCAAATGGTTGAGATGAGGCAGATTGGCAAAGGTATTGTCAAATATCTCTGGGATTGTATTTTCTTTTAGGTCCAGATATTCCAGTGAGATTGGAAGTCCTTTAGGAACAGCTGTCAGATTATTATACCCTAAAGTAAGATTTTTTAACTTGGGGAGCTCTTTAAAAGCCTGCTCACTCATGTAAAAAGACTGATTGCAAGGGTTTGCATAAAAGCAGTTCTTTGTGAGGAAAAGAATTTCAAGATTGGGGGCTTTCAGGTGCTCAATGTAGAATATGTGGTTATTCTGTAAATCCAGAAGTTTCAGGCTTTCGGGCAACCATGGAATAACGGTGAGGCTGTTTCCAGATAGGAACAGATTTTGAAGCTTTAAAAGACTTTTGAAAGTGTCGTGGTGGATTTCCAGTTTGCATGAGTGAAGTCCAAAAGGTTTGCAATTTCCTATTATTTCTAAAGTCATCAGGTTTGGGAAACCAATGAAAGAATGTTGGTTTACTTTCCTTATCTTCGTCTGACTTAAATTCAGCAGTTTAACAGTATTACAGTGGAATGAGGGGACATGACTGAGTGGTCTCTTAGAGCAGTCTACTGCAGTGGCTTTGGCATTAGCATCACATGGGAAAAAGGTCATGTTTATAGCTCTAACTAATGGAAGAACCTGTCCAAGTATCAATATACTCGTTAACAGAACCTGAAAAAGGAAATAAAACCACATTTCAACGAATATGATAAACAAGTGCATAAAAGTGCAGTCCTATATATGCCATCTAGCACATGTTGGAATAAAATAGGTACAGTAATAACAAAATGTAGTATGCTCCCACTTACCATGGCTTGTGTTGCCAGTTCAAACGTACTGAAAATAAACAAAGAACTCCTTGTGACTACCCTCTGTGCATCTGTGCAGTAAGAAGCCGTTACAAACCACTCAAGCAGAAGTGAAAGAGTACTGCCCTTAATGCAGCAAGCTCCTGTAAATCATATGACTTTTTTAGAATTGGAAGAATTAAGATATCATCCCTTGTAAAATGCAAGACAGAAACACTACATTACAATCAGAGCTTTTCCCCACATTTTTTCTTAATGGAGGTTACTAAAAGAAAAATTACATGAAAAAAAGGAACATGGTTTTTTTTTAATGGTGACGGAAAGTATAAGGAGGCATCTTTTATTGGTTCTATTCACTCCAAACGCATGTATCTGAGTCATTTGATATGGGGAAGGAGTACTTTTCACTTCTAAGCATTTGAATTTATTAAGTTAATAAGATATTGGAGTTAGTTTTTAAACCATGGCAGTTTACAACATCAAACCAATTATTTGTTGTTTAGAGGGATCTGGAGGTTAGCCACTTGCAACATTGTTCATTTTAACCTGGATTCTTAAGAGTCCAATATTTATTTTTACAAGCAAAATGATGAGCCTTACTGAAAAGATGTTTTGTTCAAGCATGCATAAATGCAGGTGGAAATACTCTCAAACAAAACATGGCTGCCTGTCAAATTTTAAGTTCCACTTCCATGATTTAAACTGACATGAACTGAAACGAATCTTAAACTCAAGTTCATTAACTTAACCCAGTGGCCACAAATGTAAGATAAATATTTAAAACTGTCAATCATGTAATATTGTTTCCTCAATCACTTCTGTTATATGAACAGTTTCAAAGGGTAAAAAAAAAATACAGTGCGCACCTACACATACATTTATTCCTTAGAGGTTAGTATCAAATGTGTCTATTTCTCAATCTACAAATCAGAAGTAGTAGTCGTGCAGAACTGTCTTGTATAATAAAAAGGCTTTGGCATTGGACAGGATCTTATAGTAAACTGGGACAAAGTTTTTAAGAGTTTTTCTTGCACATTGCAGCATCCTTTAAAGATTATACCCATAAAACACATTTACTGACACATATGCTGAATTATCCAAAGAGCAATGTTCATAAAGCCGTCTGACTCAGCGTCCACTTTTGAGAGAGAGTGGTTGTTTCCTGGGTACCACAACAACCTAAACAACAAACACCAGAGCATAAGTTAATACAATGTAAAACCTCTCTTGTGCTGCAAATATCTGACATAACCAACCGAACATGAGGCTCAGACAAGCTGCTTACCGAACTGGGATCTGCTTTGCTTTTAGGGCTTTGTAATATTCAATGCCTTGCTTGCTAGGGACACGTTTGTCATCTTCCCCTAATGTGAGTAATACGGGTGTCTGTACCTTGAAAAGAAAACATTACACAAAAATAACTTATTACTTATGAAAACTAAGGACTGAGCAACAACAAGAAATACCTGTACCTGTGTAACATGTTTAATTGGTGACATGTTCAACATCTTTTCATAAACCGCAGGGTCTGGTAGACAGTCAGTGCTGTAGTCATAGCCAGCCTCAACCATGCACCTGCAAAGAGAATAGAAAAAAGCAAAAACACTGAATCACTCAAAGGGGCTTTAACCAACAGCTTTTGTTTCCCACATTTGAAAAGTAATGAAAAACTTATACCAGTCTGGGATATCTGTGCTGCCAACCATTGAGGCTATGTTAATGACAGGGTTGCGAGCCACACAGGCTTTGTAGAAACCGGGATACTGTCCAATCAGGTGACAGGCCAGGAAACCCCCATGAGAGCCACCTGTTACTGCCACCTTCTGTGTATCAAACTCGCCACTCTTCAGCACACTTTCAACAGCAAACTGGTGGACAAAAAACACTAATGTGAGATTTATAACCAAAGTCAAATGCAATAAAAAGCTAACTTTGACAATAAATAATTTTAATTAGAAAGTAAAATTTACTTGGACATCTTTGACATCCTGTGTGCCAACATTGCCAGGTAATGAGAGTACACTGTCTTGCCCAAAGCCAAGAGATCCACGGTAGTTTACTTTAAAATTCCAGTGGAAAAAGCATCCGTTATAATTCTAAATCACATCTACACACAAATAATTTCAACATCTATTTGTTTTCTACTCACCAAGTAATGAAGCAAAGCCCATCCTACACATGACAGAGCTGGACAGAAACCAGTCAGCCACAAACACTGAGTGTGGACCCCCTACATTTGAGAAAACACAAAATGTATTGACTCAAAAAATGATTTGAAAGTGTGTGATTGTTTTATTTGTAATGATGCTGTCCATAAAGACACTGACCATGAGCAGTAACAACAAGAGGCAGCTTCGCACCATCCTTCAAGTGCTTTGGTTTGATCAGCAAAGCTTCAAAATCAAGCCCAACTAGAAATGAGGAAACCTTAATCAGTTTTACAAAAACATTAGATCTTTTTACCCTTTAAAACAAATAACAATCAAATCATAACCAAGACTTGGGCAGTAATAATATTAATATAGGTTGTCATTGTGAATTCCAATATTCTTACGATATTGACTGTTGTCTTGCTCTGCAGGAGGAGTAAAAGTCAAGATCTTCCAGTCGATATCTTGCAAAATTTCAGAGTGTTCCAGAGTGACCCAGACCACTTCCTCCTCAGAATCACTGGGTGGAAGGAAGCCCACCCTCTGGACACAATAAAAATGTGTACAAAAATTAAATGTATATTCTACAAATTGTTTTAAAACAACCAAAGATAGACAATATATATGTGTGATCCTACCAGACACGGAGGGTGATTTGGTGATGAGCAGCTGACCACCATCAAATCTCTCACTATGTTTAGTAGGCACCAGTTTCCAACATCAGACTCTGTTGAAGAAGAATTTCATAAGTCACATGACACAGATTGTCATCTGCAGCACAAATAATAAGCCATCATTAAAATCCACTTTAAACAACTATAATTTAGTTTGATTAAATTTACTTGAAGTTAGAGAGGAGACGCGACCAGTGTTGATGTCCACCATTAGTAGAGCCTATACAAAACATTTCAACATTGTTTATAATTATATTTATGTGTTAATGTCATTACTAAAGGAGATCATAAACTAAATATAAATATAATATATTCCTGATTTCTTCATATAATGAATAATGTACCTTATGGCTTTTCTGAGGGCAGGCAACAATTATTCGCTGGCTATCAGCTGACCAGCACTGAGGAGACAACTGGGAGCTATAGATACCAGTAAAGCCATCTGTAAACCAATATGAATAAAATCAGGAACAAAAGTACATTATGAGATTGGAGACATGCTGAAAAAGGTACACTTACCTTCACCTGGCCTTTTCACTACGTCCACAATCACTGATGTCTTCTTTGTATACCAATCGTACTATATTAAAACCAGCAAACAAAAAAATGGCTTGAAACAAAATGAAGAACCAGAGGAGTGGAAACAAGCCATCAAATATAAATGCTATATAAATGCTATATTTATATACATATAGCCTATATACCATGCAGAGCTTGCTGCACTGCATATGTGGTCCATAGACAGAACACTCCAAGTACACAATCCGACACTGATCCGGGCTCAACCTGGGGGAGCACACTGCACCGGAGCCTGATGACAACTTCTCTGTGGGGCACAACCAGATAACCAAGGTCGTAAAGACAACATGTAAGAATATATAAACAGAATGAAAATATACAAATTTGTTGGTGATGACTTACCACATTTCCCACCCGTTAGATCCACATAGAACAAAGAGGACCTAACAAAAGCAAAAAAAATAAATAGGAGAATATTATGATATTAACAAGCCAGCTTTTATTCTGATTACATTTTTAACATTGTGAAGAATAGTCACCTTCTGTTTGGGCAGTATTTAAGGCCAAGTCTGAAAGGATCATGCCACCAGCCTACAAACACTACACCTGTGTCACCTGGTGCCCAAAATGCCTGCAAATGAGTGGCATTAAGAGATGCTATTAGAGATGCTCAAATGTCAAAAAGTGTTATAATATAATCTTCCACAACAAACCAACCTGTCCAGGAGAGATATTTTCAGGTACTCCTTCCAAAACAGAGACATTGTCACCTTCAATGTCTAAAACACAAAGCACTGGACTGTTCTTACCAACCAGTGCCTCTCCCCAGTCTTCATAGAAGTTGAACTGCTCCCCCTACAGGGTATTAATTCAAATCCTCAGAATTAGTGATATATACAATAATAGAAGGCAGAATGAAACACCAAATAAGTTAAGATGTATTATGGTATTACGGTATTACAGACAAAGAACAGTCAAGTGACATAAATTGTGACAATAAATCACTCTAAGACTGCACTTACTTTAACAGTGTCCTTTTTGTCTAATCTCAGAGATTCATCCTCATCCCCAATAGAAGACAACTCTGGTGACTCTGTCTATAAGAGAAAACACTGATAGTTTCAAACTTAAGTGCAACCGAAAGGTTGTGCCATTGTGTATTTTCTTTCAATATTATGTGACCTATTAAAAACTTTGCCATGTTTTATACAATTACATAGAATTTCTATTATGTTTCTATTGTGTTTTGTTAAGCTTGGTCTTTAAAACAAAAATGGTTTAGAATAATTAAAACACAATGTGCTAATCTGTCATCAGCACATTGTGCATGTTGTGTGTGCATGTGTTAAATAGCTTTATGATCTGTTGTTTAAGCAATCATTACATACAAACCTGGAAAAAGGACTCAGCTTTTGGTCTTTTCTTCTCTGCCACATATAAAAGATGGGTTTCTGAGTGAGACCAAACCAGACACCCAAACTGCTCTAAAGGAATAAAAAACAGCTTTGGTGACAATGTACAGTACACAAGCGTATAAACACTGGATTTATATTTAATACAAATAACACACCGTCTTCATAAACTTTTCCATGCTTCTTTAAGGCTGTTAGGTTGATACTTTTCATTTTGATGTTCTTACTCCAGATCTATAAAACCAAAGTGATTAAGAGAAGAGAATATAAGATCCCTAAAGTATTTTGGGTGACTTTTTATAGGTAGATTTGTGTCAGCGACACACTGAGACTCACCTCCAAAAATTGTTTGTCCTCTCCTTTGATGGTGCATTCTCTGACAACAGCTTTCATTTCTCCTGAAGGGGAATCTCTACTTAGAACCCTGGTTATCATATTTCAGAACAGCATTAGTGATTTGATCATTGGGAAAACAGCTATATAATTAAATATCTTCCAAATCTAGATGCAAATAAACAACTATTACATACTCTCCTTTTATCTCAGTGCAGTTCCCAGATGCGCCAGAGTACACCACAGATTTGTCATCGTGAAATACTATGTATTGTCGGCAAAACTTGACATTGTCATTCCTTTCCAAGTCACGCTGACTCCATTCTGCAGAAACAAGGGGCATTTTCTTTCAGTTTAAATTGTAAAACGTAAACCATGTCATTACCATAACATGATAACAAACCTGTATAGATGTTGCTGTATTTGCCCCCGTATTGAGAGGTGATAACTGGTCCCACATCTGCTCTGGTCAAGGAGGGGAAGAGACTGAGCTCTCTGTAAAGTCTGGCAATTTCTTCAGGATTTTTAATTACCTGACAACACGCAGCAGAATAGCTAAAAGAACGGCGTAATGGCACAAACTGCTTCACAACAAACAAAGCTCGATTCATTTTCGAACCATAAAAACTAGCTAGCCTTGCCCCGTTAACGTTTTTTTAGTGCAAATTCAAATACAAGAAAGGAAACACAAGAACAAGAATGAAACAGAAAGATATACTTCGTGGAGAGCAAAATATGTAACAAGTAACACAGGAACTTCCTGTAGGAACAATAACTACGACAGCAGATCTACCCGCTAGCTTGACTTGTGGCTAGCGCTTATTTACTTAGCGTTCAAGGTAACAACGTCATTTAGGCTAACTAAGTAATGCAATGTATTTGATCTAAAGTCGGCTCACAATGGAGATGCTATAAAAGTTAATTTAGTTGGTCATCATACCGGTGAGTCCATGGCTATGAAGCGCTATGAGAGAGCTGCTACTGTCAACGGCAGAATCAAGGCACAAAGGTCACTATTAGGCCAACTCCAGCTTCCTGTGAACTCTAAAATAAAATATTTTTAAGCTAAATCGAAAGTGACCAAACAAATGCGGATAACGAGTACAAACTGCAGCATAAGTACAATTAAACTAATGTCCATTACATAATATAGAAATGCGTAAACACCGACGAAAACGACGCGTTTCATTGTTGTATTATTAGCTTGTGATATGTGAGGACCTTTATTCTGCAAGAGACCAAATCCAACAGGAAAACCCAAATTTACAAAGGTACGCACGCCCTCTTGTGATTAAGGATTATGTTATTGTATTTTTTTACCATCAGTAGTTAGCTAATTTATTCATCATTTATCATTGTTTCTTTTCTTCAAACGTAATATTTAGATAATACATGAAGCTGTGAAGAAGCTTGCAGGTTGTGTCAGTCAGCTGGAGTGGGTGGGGTCACAAAGAGCCAAGATGGCGGACTTTGAAGGACCGCTGTCAGATGAAGAAAAGGTTTGTTTTTTAATTAATTCAATTAAATTTGTTTGTATTTTGCAGCTTTTCACATATGTAGGTGAAACTTAGCCGCACCTTTTTGTATAGACTGTGACACTTTATGCATATGAAAAACTTGCTTTGTCTGTACACTACTAGCCAACCTCACAACCCCTAGATACTTGTAGGGTGTATTATAGTTGGTTAACGAAATCAAATGCTGATATTATAGGACACTTAATTTAAATTTTTGCTGTTGATTTATACAAAGTTAAAAAATATATATATATATATCGGTGCTTCGCAGCCAAGTCAGCTCAGTTAATCATTATGTTGGCTATGTATTACTATCAGATAGCTAACATTAGCTGCCAGTGTTGCTTCTAGATTTCTGGGTCAAACAGATTTAGTTGCAACTTAAGTATATGTTAAACTGCGATGGCTGGAGACCATTATGTGGTTTGCTACAGTTTATTGAGTCTGTCCAGAAATACAAGAGGTATAGAACATATTAGCATCAGCCAGAGCTTAAGCTAAACTGTTTTGTTTTTTTTCTCGACAGCCTGGTAATTATGTGTGTTTTCTAGCCCAGTTATGAGTAAAAATCAAGTATCTGGCTGTGCATGAGTAAAGATCAAGAATTGGCATATTCTCATAAAACCAGGAACAATTATACATTAAAAAATAATAAAGTTCAGCTCAAAGACTAAAGATAAAGGCACAATTTCTTTTCTTTAATGTAGTGTTTTATTTCATTGTTATTCATAAGGGATATGGGATAATGGGAAAAAAAAGTTTTGTTCTTATTTATTCTTAGGTCCGCATAGCTGCAAACTTTGTCACTCATGCCCCTCCTGGAGAATTCAATGAAGTTTTCAATGGTATGGATTTCATTCATTAATCAAACCATCATCACTTGGTGTGTTATATTCTTTAAAGAACATTTTTGTTTTGGTAGATGTGCGGCTTCTCCTCAGCAACGACAACCTCCTTAGGGAAGGGGCATCACAGTGAGTAAACAATATATTATCCAGTTGTATATTCACAATTTACACCTGATAAAAATCTGGACTATCACTTCATGGTGTCATTTATAGAAAAAAAACCTTCTTGTGTCAGTGATTTAAATTATTTTTTTCAGCTCCTTTGCCCAATACAACATGGATCAGTTTACACCTGCCAAACTTGAGGGCTATGATGAGCCTGTGGGTATCACTCAAAACAGTTTGTATTTTATTACATGGAGAATATGTCCACTAAACTTAATTTTTTTTCTGTTCTCAATATTTGCGATAGGTCCTGATAACTGAGCATGGTAACTTGGGTCAAGGACGTTTCCTGGATCCCCGCAGCTGCTTGTCGTTCCACTTCGACCACCTTAGGAAAGAAGCAAGCGATGTGCAGCCATATGAAGAAGGAGAGAAGGCTCTGCAAAGCTGGAGAAATGCATGTGATACTGCCCTCAGTGCCTATGTTAAAGAGCACTATCCTACTGGAATCTGCACTGTAAGGCCTCCCAAATGAAGTCACTCTGTAAAATTCAACATTTTAGATTAAAATTTTATTTGTGTTGCAGGTATATGGGAAAATGGTTGATGGTCAGCAAACAATAATTGCCTGTATCGAAGGACATCAGTTTCAACCTAAAAACTTCTGGTATAGTGTTGCGCCTCAGCATACGTACATTTAAAAGAAAATTATATAAATAAATGCTGTATATAAATTAAACATGAAATTTGCCCAGTTCAATGAAATGGCTGTATCTTATTTATTTAACACAGGAATGGCCGCTGTAGATCCGAATGGAAGCTTACCATTGGTCAGCCTATGGGACATGTGGTTGGTGTGCTGAAAATACAGGTGAATTAAAACACTCTTGGTAGTAAAAGTAATTATCATTGTAAATTATTGGTAATTATTGTGTATTACTTTTATTTCTCTATTATGTAAAATATTTTTAGGTACACTATTATGAAGATGGGAATGTGCAGCTGGTTAGCCACAAAGAGATAGAAGATTCAATATCAGTGACAGTAAGTTGACATTAAAGTAAAACATTTTTTGTATTTGGATTTCTAAAAAACAGAAGGTAATATTAATGATTATTTATTCATACCAGAATGAAATCCAGACAGCCAATGCTTTTGTTCACATGATTGGAGAGGCGGAAAACCACTACCAGGTGTGATGAATACAGTTGTATTCTTTTCTTTTTAAATTAAGCATGCCTGTGTTGCACATGTTAACATGTTCTGTTCATTTTTATTCACAGACTGCTATCAGTGAAAACTACCAGACTATGTCCGATACCACCTTTAAGGCTTTGCGTCGCCAGCTGCCTGTCACACGCACTAAGATTGACTGGAACAAGATCCTTAGTTACAAAATTGGCAAAGAGATGCAGAATGCCTAGTTGGAAGGCCAGGAACCCTAAAGAAGACTCTCTGGGATCACAAACCACAGAAATATGCGTAAGGACTAACCAAAGCTAAACTATCTCAGTATGGGGCAAGAAACTGTAAAAACAAAGAAACAAAAACAAAGATTTACTGACTGTTAAGCACAAGTTTCCATCTGCTATAGAGAGGATGACATTAAGGAGATAAGTATGGTTTGGAGAGCACGGTTACTTCTGTCATGTGATGGGTCAGTCTGTATGGCAGTGCTCAGGATGGTTGCCTGAAATGGTTACATCTTGTATTCAGATTCTTAAATGTCAATATGTAAATATGACTTGGGTGTCAATTGATACACCAATTCATATAAAAGTCAGAGAACAGATTACAAGAGGCAGATCTGAACAAGTAGCTAATGAATGAACCAAAGCACAGTCTTACATATCAGGTCAAGTTAGGTTGTCAATACAGTTGACATAACACAAAATAGTCCTGTAATTTTAACTGGTTCCATAAGATGAATGGAAGGAGTTTTACATTATTAAAACAGCTGACTGTTATTTACACATTTAGCAGTAGCACAATCCTTAGCCTACTGTAGTTCTGTCCCTACACTGCTGACCCAGATGAATGTTGGCTAGTGAAATGTTTACTTGTTTTCTGTTGCACTCCACTGATGTACTGTTTCCAACCATGTCAACGAAATGAGACAAAGCAACTTATGCACTTCTACCAACACCTTCATTACTTTAAAGTTTTTTTTTCCTTTGTCAAAGGAAACACTTATTAACCAATTGCCAAAATCTCTTTCCTATGGTAAAGACCTCTATCCACCCACTCATGTATGCAAATTCTATTTTAATATGCTGTATTTTTTAGGAGTCCTAGAGTATTGCACTTAACAGTAAAACAGTTTGTGCATTGGTCATCTCACCAAGTGGATACAAAGCTGTTGCCATGTGAAGCAAGTTCATATACAATATATGTTCACATGAGGCCAGGTCATAAAGTATGTGACATGACACCTTAGTAGACTGACTCAGTTAATTACTAGCTGTACCATGTGCTGTGTTTAACCCACACTATACATACACACTATACTGTGCTGATCAGTTATAAACGTCTGTACTGCCCCATTCTGTTATATGAATAAATAAATTCAACTTCTTTGTTTTGATTTTGTAGTTAAAAAGAAGACCAATCTTAACTTTCTATCAGAAAATGATTAGCGTTTTAAGGCAGAGGCAATTTATTTAAACACAAGATGGTGTGGTGTAGTAATGGTTAAAAAAACAAAGAGGAGTAGAGTAGTGTAGATCCACAGTTAGAACTAAATAAAAATAAAAATTACACAACATCTAAGGGCTACATTTAAACAGGCAATATATGATCATTATGTGACAATAAGTATTACAGTAGAAACATTAACATTCTGCATTACTTTTATGTGTGACTTTCCATGAAAACACATGACACATCCCTCTTGGGTAGGATGAAGAACTGAACCTGAGAAAAAGAACATTTGAAATTGTAGACATACATTACATGTAGTGTAGTGTAGCACTCTATAGGTTCAGTGTGCTGATAATAGCAGGATGAAACACATGTTCCACGTGACTAGTGTTAAATATTCATTTTCATTCATTCATCATCTACCGCCTATACCAGGAGCTGTGGGCCTGAACAGGCCATTACCCAGGGCCACTCACATCTTTTCACATTCATTCACTTGGGGCAATTTAGAATTACCAGATCACCTATACATGCATGTCTTTGGATGGAGGGAGGAAGCCAGAGAACTCGGAAAGAACTCAGCAGCATGGTGCAGACTCCACACAGAAAGGCCCTTGCCAGGGGCCCGGTCCTGCTGTGAGGCAGGAGCATTAGTGTTAAATATGATTTACTAAATATTTACTACCCTCATTTTTATTCTCTACACAGCTTATTGTGCTTGATCAAAAGGACTTGCAGTTTTAGCATTAAGACAGGAAGTGTGTACAGTAAAGAGTATACTGTCAATTTCAACAGAATTTCATTCTGACACTTTTAGGAATTTGGAGCAGTGATATGACATGAAATACTGCCCTTGATTTTAAATCTTGTATCTAATTTGGTCTTTAATTTATTTTTGTTATAATTTTCTCATTTACATTTTCTATTTTTTGTTCCAGTTGTGGTGCAGATGTAAAAGCACAACCAACATAACTGGTCAGGTTTTTTTTTAACAAAATATGTGTGCTATAAAATGGTTTAGGTGTAAAGTAAATGTAAACATGTTTGTTAGCTGTTAGCTGCTGGAAGATAACACCAGGTCAGGCTCTTTGGCTCCTTCCTGCCCACTTTTGTCGGCACAGTTTCCTGTCAGCTCTGGAAAGAGGATGGTCCTCACAGAGTGACTTGGGGAGCCTGGAGTTGGACTTATACCTGGCCTTTTAGGAGGAACAGGAGGTGGATGAGTACGCTCTGAGCGCGGAGTGAGTGGAGAGCGAATCCCTGGAGATAAAGGCCCTGAGGAGGGAGACCTCGGACCAGTGGAGGAAGCTGCAAGATTGCGGTAATCTGTACCAAATGGAGAGCTACTGATTGGCGCCAGTTTGACACCCGCCTGCTGGTTTGTGAATCGGGAGAGCACCTGTGTGACAGTGTTGCGGGCCAGTTGCTTGGCTGTGCTGTTCTCTGGTGGGGGAGATGGAATGGACGAGGTAGTGGGGGACAGGTCTCTAGGAGACAAAGGCCCACTGCTCTGATGCTGCTGCTCCAGCTCAGCCTGAGTTTGGAACTTGTGTCTGGCAGCTTGGAAGCGCTGGTTCACTCCTGCCTGATAAGAGGATTGATGAAAGCCTGGGCTTCCAAGACGCTTGGCCAGTACAGGGGAGGAAACAGGGGATGAGGATAATGAAGATGAAGCTGTGCTGGATGGAGAACGAGGATGAGTGAGAGGATGGAGATTGGAATGTGACATTGTTCCACTGCCGTTTTCTACAATCCCTTCATTTTCAGGTCCTTTTCCTTCCTTTGTGGACTCAGTCTCTTTGATGGCAAGATGGCCATTTGCCTTTGTCACTGAAGTTTTAGGTGTGCTGCTAAGCTTTCCATCTGGCTCAGTCTGTACAGAAGTGGACTCCATCATTTTGAAAGAGGACTCTTTTGCATCCATTACATCATCTTTGTTTTCTACACTAGCTAATCTCTTTCTCAGTTCCTCCACCTGTTTCTCAAGCTCCGTGCACCTTTCAATTTCTTTGATGAGCCGGGCTTTCAGTTGCTCTCGTTCTGTATCAAACTCTGCCAGGTGCCGCTCAGAACTGGCCTCAAGCTGGGCTGCACGTTTTTTCTCTTCTTCAAGAATGTTTTGAAGCTTCTCCAGAGTGCTAGTTTCCTCTTGAAGCCTGGTGTGGAGCTGAGAGACCTTTTGGGCTTCCTCCTGGGCTTGACTGCTGGCTTTTTGGAGCTCCAGAGTTAGAGTGGATGAGAGCTGCTGCTGCTGGGACAAAGACTCCTCCACCTGGCTCACCGTCTGTGCCTGTTCCTTTTCTAACCGCCGTACTGTTGCTCGCTCCACCTCTAACTAAAACAAACACAGAAAGGTAAGTCAGTAGGGCTAGCGCTGCAATATTTGACCACCAGGAGGCAGACAAGACTGCTTTGTGTGATGAAAAGATTGTTTTTGAAAAGCTTCTTATGGAGTAAATCAAATGCTATTTTGTACTTATATTAGTGCCTCTGTATGTGCCAAACTACATTAATATTACAGAAGTAACCTGCTTTATAAAATGGTTTGGTGCTTCACATATAAATTTAGAAAGAAGGATGTGTCTTTTTTTCCCCAAAGTATTTTTTGTCATCTACAAAGAATTATCTACTTGATGCTCCTTGCTAGATGGAGACAAAGGGCAATGAAATACACTACAGTTACTATTCTTTATGTTTGATTTGTGTTCTGGCAAGAAAAAAAAAAAAAACTACAAAGAAAGCCTTAGGAAGATTGGGAGACACTCAGGAAGACTCTCTTACATAAGTCACATTATCTCAGGTTTCCTAAGGCCATAAAACCCCATAGCTGCTGGACAACTAAACAATAGCCCCATCCGCCTCTGTTTCCTACAGAACAGCTCTGTTCTGACACTGACAAACACCCATGAGTGTCTGTACTTTCCCAGGCCAGGCCCTCTTCTCCCTGCTGAGTCACACAATAAAGCTCCACTAAGGCTGGGTCTCCAGCTAAGTCTATGGGCTTAAAATTAAAAATTACAGCCATTAGGAAAAAGAAGAAATACTTTGCCCTTGCCCCAGATCTCGTGAAATTTCTTTTGTTGATGTTTCTTTGGCAAATTAGAACACTGGTTTCGTTCAAATATGGATACTACTGGTAAAGTGCTAACCGTATTACTTATGTACCTGTTGAAGCAGTTTGTCTCTTTCCATTTGCAGCATATATGTGACATCATCACTTCTTGCAGAGTCTTGTGCGTGGCATCGTTTCTCTTCCTCCAAATCAGAGATCAACTGTTAGACACAAGGCCAAAAAAATCAGATGACATTAAATGTTGGCAATGTGGCATGTTGATGCATGTTTTAGTAACAAGTATTAGCAATTGTCTGAGTGATTCTAATGTCTTGTTGCTCAGATATTGTGAGTCAGACAATGTTTTAGGTTTTATTACAAGAATCTTTAACTTCATAAAGTGAGACTTAGACAATGAAATATATGGTCTCCCATCTTAAATCTTAGAGAGGTCCATAGCACATGTTTAAGCCTGTATGATTTTCTATGGACACAAAGTGAGCCTATTGTACAAATGTGGCCAGATGTGACTTTGGTTGGATATTAGAGTGCATAACACATTCTGTCTCTCTCTCTTTCTGAGTGCCTGTCTGCCTGCCATCTCTTGCCAATCATATAAATGCAAAAAAAAACAAATATCTAAAA
Organism: Rhyacichthys aspro; assembly: GCA_036850595.1. Lineage (NCBI taxonomy): Eukaryota > Metazoa > Chordata > Actinopteri > Gobiiformes > Rhyacichthyidae > Rhyacichthys > Rhyacichthys aspro. Next base: position 15,064,833 of record CM072154.1, on the reverse strand, counting down.
AATCTACTGAGCTGGACGATATTCCAGTTTACTGTATAGTCACAGATCTTACCCGTTTGTGTCTGCTCTCAGCTGCAGCCAACTGTCCCATCATCCTCTCTTGCATCCTCTTGCAGTGACCCATGACCAGTTTAAGTACAGCCAGAGGGTTTGGGCCCACTGCCCGTCCCTGTAGGTTTGTGTTAGACTGGGTGAGTGCATTCTGGCGCTCCACTGCTTCACTGTCCCTCTGCAAGGCCAAGAACGGATCGCTGAGGTCATACTGTCCGTAGCGCTCCTGGATGAACGCATCTCTGTGCTGGGCCTAAACAATAATAAACAAAATACTGTATGATTATATAGTTCACGTAAAAATATTTTGATCTCCTAAAGGTAGACTAGTATTTTGCCCATTAGCAACAAGCAAAGGTGTAGGAGGCAGTTGTAAAAGTGGTAAGCTAAAACCCAGCCTAAGGTAAAATGTTGCTTGCTGGAGGCTATAGGAAAAAGACATTCATTTAAGACTCAAAGCACAAAAATTGTCATTCTTTTCTACAGTTTATTACAGCTCAGGAGCAAATGTGGGCAGAAGATAATAGGACTTTCACTGCCATCAAAACACAGTAACATTTGTATTTAGAGAGATAAGTGTGTGTCTGTGTGAGCAGGAAATCAGTGTGAAGTTATTGTCTTTGTGAGCCCTAGCAGATGGTGTTTCCCCTCAACCCAAACACAAAGAGGTGAGACACGGCTGTCCTACCCCCACCAGGGGCAGATGTTAATTCCTCCCCAGGGATGAGAAAGGGGTGAAGGACCGGACCCTGCGTCTTATCAATTGGTTATGACAGTGTGACTAAGATTAAAATGATAATACACTGATACAATGTTTGGGATAGTTTGGTCTCTTAATCACTGGTAGCACTGTTATCTTTTTCCTGAGCAGAAACTGTCATAAATTGAATAGTTTATTCCTTGAATACACAAGAATATCATGTTTTGTGAGAATGTGATTCATAACAACGCAAGTGGATGATGAGCAACTTACATTAAAAATTGTTAAGGTATTGCATCTTCCTTTTACCATATTTGAAATGAGTAATCTCATAAAAAGAAACTTGGAGAGCAGAACCAACCCACACCTGTGTAGGCAACTCAGAAACATGTCATAAATCTGTACATATGAAACTGAGTGCGTTAGTAAATGTGACAAGGCCATGCTCAGTGAAGTCATCCAGCCATTGGTCAAGGATGTCCAATTAGCTCCTGACAGTACGCAGTGCTTGGGTCGAGTGCCGGAAGCAGGCAGGGTCAGCTGGTCGTGCTGGTGATATAAAGGCATTCCAGAGAGTTTCTAACATGTGCCTTCATCACTGTCTCCTCATGAAATGCTCATCAGACAGACACCCCAGTCCCATGGCCCCCACCAACCCCAGCCCAAACATGCATGGCACTGCATTCCTGTGTGTCATTATCATTTCTCAGAAAATGCCTCTCTTTACTTCCGCCTTTTTGTCAGTCTTTTTCTTGCACCCTCTCCACTCCACATGCACACACGACCCTGGGGCATCAGTAAGGTTGTGTTTGAGGCTCTTTTCTTTGGATCAACAAAGAATGCAGCGCTCAGTGAAAGAGTTTACATGGCTCATACAAAGACACTTGCTCAATGCCTTTCTTCTTATGCAGTCAGTACAAGTGTGAGTATAAGTGTGTGGTTAAATATGCCTTATTTCCTCCTTGTAGTTCAATGTTTTCATCTTATGGGTTTGAAAAAGTAGAGTAAATAAACATACAAGCCAATATAGTATATGACTATGGTAAATACACTCTAAATAACACAATTAATTAACATAAAACTTACAGTTTTACATTCACCTTTACCTGCATGTCTTTGAACTGAGGGGAGAAGCTGGTCTGCCTGAGAGAACTCATGGGGAGGACATGCAAACCCCACACAGAAAGACTTGCTGGCCCAGGGATCAGTCTCACAAAATTATTGCTACCCACTCTGCCGCCATATATCACACACAGTCTAGCCATCAAAATGAAACATTTTTGCAAAATTAAATACAAATTATCATAACACATCACGCAAGTGATTATGATAAAATGAACAATGAACAATTATGAGTGATTAACTATCCCTTGTTCTATTAAATGCACCAAAGTGATTTAACTGTGCATGTGTTTTGTGCTCTCTAAGTAGCTGAGAAGAGTGAGTGCTTAAACAGACCTTATGGGCTGGGCTGAGATTGGACTAATGTGCCTGTGTAAGAGCATGGCCCAGGGCTTGGGCCCTCATGGTTTTCTTGGGATGGTCCTGATCATAATGACAGAGTATGGTTTCCTTTATGAGAGGGAAAAACATTTGCCTGCTTTCAAACTCTAATTTCAGACCTTGTAGTGCAAATTTTCTTCAAACTAAGCATTCATTTCTCATACTCATTTTTGGTTCCTTGCTTAAAATAAAAATGCATTCAATTGACAATAATCAATTGAGTTGATAGTTATATTTATTTTCTTCCAGTCTTTCTTCTCTAATGTGCCCCTACAGGTAAACTGGGCGGTGAAAGACAACCTGATGCTTTTCACCTGTGTAAATGGTCTGTCAGCAGGTTACCTGCAGCTCCGAGGCACAATCATGGCCTTGTGTGAGCTGACAAGAGGAAGGGAGTAAGGTTTCTGTCATAAGCCTCTGTAATGACCTACAAACAATGAACTGAGCAGCTGGAGTGGACCCCATAACAGATCTCTCCTGTTACAAATGCACACTTAGTTGTTAATCCAACACAAAATAACAACGTGAAAAGAAGAACTTTGGTTCACACTGCCACTCTAGCGAGCAGCTGCCATGCTCTAATATCTGCACCATTCGGCATAAGGTTCTTAGAATAAACGGCGGTCTCCAGGGTAACATCTCAAGTCCAAAAGCTTTTCAGTGGGGGTTAGGGGTAAATGTATGCATTCCTGGTGAATTAGTTTGCTCCTCAGCAGCTCAACAGTTACACACAGAAACAAAGGGACAGCAGGACCAGACCTGTCAAATACAAAAAGCTTCTTTCACGCAACTAAAACGTAAATTCTCATATTATTTTCACAACAATGCCACATGGTACTGATCTTCTACATGGATAAATATATATACATTTTTGGTTTACCTGTCATATTGGTCTTGTGCTGTACTTTAGCCAGCTGGACTGTTTTTGAAGTGTTTTACAAATATATTCTTTTGCTTTTTTACTACTGTGCTGTGCAAACAGGTGTCTTGTAATTGGTTGACAGCAACTGAAAGCCAGACTCAAAAGTGATTCATATGAACAAACATCAAGTACAAAGAAAAGCAACAGGTCACCAATTAATCCTCCTGAATAAACTTCAGTTTGATTTTAAAACTATTTATTTAAAACTTAAACATACTCAGAAGTGCTTTGATTGTTTCCATTTAGCCACTTATTTCGTTCCCTGTTCACACTAAAACAATGTAAAAAGCAAAACATCCAAAGACACACTGACTCAAGCTCTTATGGCTGTTTTGACTGTGATATTTTTTTAGATGGTAGGACCCTTGCACCTGCCACCCAGACAATTCCCTTTTGTTAGGCTCAGCACTAAACATGGGGCTTATTAAGGCCACACATTTTACCCTTGGGAACTAATAACAATAGCCAGCTGAAAAAATAACTAACCACATTTAGAAATGTCTCTGTATTCCTGGCCTCTGTGATTAGCCTGCAAAACATAATGTCACTGTTTAGATCAATCAGATAAATTCTACCAGATGAAAACAGGAAGCTGGTGCAAGATCAAAGTTATCACAAATAGCATCTGTAAAAACAAAAAAATAATAAACTTGTAAAACTTGTATAGGTGAACAGGCCAGCAACACGCTATTGTTTGAGTTCAGCTTTGTTTTTCTTCTGCCTGTCTTGAAGTGTAAACTAAGGTGTGCACATAAACCCTGAACTCTTGCTTCCACAGCAGCCGCCTACACTCTAACCACAGAGTGAAAGAAAAAGGACTCGGTATGACAACTTCAAAGTAATGTTTAACTCCTTCCAACATGATCATCTGTGGTTAGTGATGAAATCTTGAAACATAACTCAACGGGACAAACAGTAATTTACGTATTATTGGAGCAGAGAAGTGATATGGCTTTTCTTTGAGCTGTCATCCAAACATGTCTGTCATATGACATCTATCACAAAACACTATTATGAATAAGAATTTTCATATAGGTCATAAGTGCAACCCAAATTGATAAAGCAGTGATTTGTTTCAATCAAATGCATTGGCTTGCTGAACCTGATCATTTATCTTATTAAGCGAACACTTGTGTGAGGAGCAATCAGTGAATATATTGACCATGTCAGATATAGTTCTGTTTAAGTCAAAAATAAAATTGTGACTTTGGGTTATGAGGTTTTACCCTTAGATCTCAGGCTCAAGCTGTGGATACGGTCTTTCAACAGCAAGTGATGCATAACAATGTGACACAATTTTTCTGTTCAGGTCATATTTTGAACTACATTTTAGCCAATCTCAACATTCTCAACAATCTAGCCATGCTCAACAAGTTACTCTTCTCTTACGGAGTAACATATTATACAATCTTATCAGAACAGTCCACTCTAGCAAGCGCCCTATTGTTTAGAGTTAGGAAAACATGTCACCCTGAAAAAACAGATATTTAGGATTACAGGAAATTACATCATCACTTCACAAAACAGGCTCTGATCAGAATAAAAACAACTAAGATCTGCTCTACAGGTTTGGGGAAACATAAACTGTTTCATAGCTCAGTAGAATTACTAATATCTTATCTAATAATGGGTGTAACAGGGTGAGTTTGTTTTTTTAATGTAACATGCCATTTCCTTTTGCTTTCAAATAGCTTAGTCAGAGGGCATTTAAATGTCTGGACCCATGCCATTTATGCCTAACAGAGGAAAGCTCATAACGGCATTCATTTCCTTATAGATTAACAATCATCAACTCATAAGTTATGCCACTCCTGTATGGCCTGTTTTCTAATGTCACGCTCTCAACAATGTTCTCACTAGTCAGACTGCTTATTAATGAACACTGTAGACAAAATCAACAATCTGTAGAGACATGCCCCACTAGTGACATCATTTTAATAAGTGAGCAAACAGCATGGCAAATAGGGGGAAAAAAATAATCGTTAAAAGTATATACATATATTAAAAAGCTTGGATAATGGACCCAATTGGACAACTTGAGATTTAGGACACTTTTTCAATCATCAGTATGCACACAATATTGGCACGTTACTAAGCATTACTGAAAAAAAATGTTATAGACAATGCAGTTCAGAGTGTGCCACAGTGAAAAACCTGGTAAAGAATAAAGACAGAGACAATTTTACAGTGACTTTGCACCATTTTTTGCATTAGTCTGCTGTTACTACAGAGCCACAGTAAAAATGGTATCCAGGCTCCCGGTGGGAAGACGGGAAGCGGGTGATTTGAGCCTACAGCTCTGTACATCCTCTCCACAATAAACACTGCAGCCTCTAACTGTCCCCCCAGAGAGCACTAGAGTGGGTAGATAGGGCAAGGGCATTGGTCAAACTTGAAAGACCCCCCATAATGTGACTGTGCGAGGAAATAAGCCAGAGGAAATAGGGACAGGAAGAAATTATGACTGCAAGACAACTGGACATTGAAGCTATAGACTAGACTACACACACATTTGCTCAAACTCAAAGTATCATTAGTCAGATGTGGATTATGTTATCACAAATTCAATCTTTTACAAACATTGAATCATTTACACAGAGTCTGAGGGGATGATATGATGAACTAAATGGACTGGTCTAAACACACAGATATAATGTGTGCTCCTGCTTTAACTTGTGAGTAGACATTAAGCAGATCAGTCTTGGATGCCTGTCGCAATTTGATTAATTTGGTTTTATTTATTTAAGACTAAAAGACACAAATGCAAACGTGCCCAAGGACTTGTTGAAACAGCAGTTCTGTTGTCCTCTACTGGAATAAAAGGCAGTGGAAACCCTCCCTCTTACCATTGTCTTACAATCACAGATCTTCCTGTTTCACAACCACTCCCTGTTCGCTGATATATTTTGGGGAGTTTTGTGCTGAAAGGAACACATTTTGAGGAAATGGCTAGAATGTAGTATTCATAAATGTCTAGTTATACAAATGTTTCTGAAGTGGATGTGTTTATTTTTTTGGCAATATTAGTAGTGAGGCCTGTCAGAGTCAGATGTAGTGGTCACTCACCCGTAAAGCATGGATGACTACATCTTGGGCCTCCAGTTCTCCTTCCAGGATACTGAGCAGAGTTAGCAGCTCTGCTCTGCTCAGTGCCTCCACGTTCATCTTCTCCTGAACAAAGAGAGAGGAGAATAGTTGTACAGGTGCAGGCACAGAAATATGACACACTGTGTGACTTTACTAAACACAAAAGACGCAATCTGAAACCATCTGCTATCAGAATGATCTACAAGTAAAATGCTTCTGGTGAATTCTTCTTTTATGAATAACAAAAGTGTGGGCACAGCTGATATCAGATAAGACTGTGGGTTTCCATCTGTGGCCTCACTGAACTGTGGTCAGGGTTAAACCGAACAGAAGCTGTGGTCAGGGATAAAAAGAACAAAAGCTCTATTCATATTTTTGTTCACTGCCACCACAAGGTAACGCTCTCTGTATTTAATTGTAGTTTTCTTGACTAGTTTTCCTTTCATAAAAAAAGTCCTCTGTGAATTCTGTGGCTTGCTTCATACACTGAGAGAAGCAGCCACGTGTAAATCAGTGTTTATTTACAGGCTTGCAACTACATATGTGCCCCCCATTGGTGTCACATAATAAGGAAAAAGAAATGGTAAACTACTGCAGCATTCCAAGGATGCCCAAACCACAGGAAAAATCACTTATGAGCCATTAATTTTTTTTTACAAAACTTATGGATTTGGGTTGCAGCATTTGGCTTGGTAAGCACTTTGGCAATGACAGAACTAGTAGGTAACATAGGCTGGATTTAAAAACATGGCTGACTCTTAACAGTATCCAATGTAAAGTCACAAAATGTCATAATCCATGCCTTCTCTGTGTGGTGATAATAAGCTTAGCACTCATTTCTCACTGTGCTATCTATTTTTCAGCAGACGTGAAACTCAAGAGGTAGTCAGACAAATGAACTTTCCTTGGCCCACAAACAAGAAACCGGTGCTATTGTGTACAGAGATCTGAAGAGACTGTTCAGTGTGTTCAAAGCAGTAAATGATCACAGTGGTTGCTCAGAAACAGAGGATCCACCTGCCACTGGACCCTTTGTTTAAAACAAGGGTTACAGTCATTATTTTTACACTTTGTATTACACAATGGCAGTCAAAAACATTAAATTAGCTTGTATCTATATAGATGGTCAGTTGAACATAAATCAATGTCAAATCAATCACTAAAGAACAGCACCTATTAACCTAAAATGAACACACTATTACAGTCCTCACTTATAGGCATAGGACTGATCTTTTACAACATTTATCTTCAAACACAAAATGCAGTAAAAGCGCTACTGAGTTTTGGGAGTAACTTAACGAGACATGACAAAGCCAAAGCTAAATATTACATGAAGCAAATGTAAATGTATATTTAAACCAAGAATCAAGCAGGGGAAAGGTTTGCCTAATTACATACCTTCATGCGCTCTGTTCTATACACATAAAAAAATCTGGAAATACCAAAAAAAGGAAACCCTTTCCCGACAACATGAATCACAGCAATCCACTGTCAAAGGGCGCTCCTACTCTAAGGCGAGTGTGAACAACAGGCATTCAACAACGAGAACAGCGAGCCAATCAGAGACTCGTACATCAATGATCTGACCAATGACACCCAGTGTTTGAGGCATGGGCGGGGATAGAGGCGTTCCCCAGTGTGTGGGATAAACCTCTTTGTTTCGGACGTCCAGTCGGTGCTGATTTCCGTTCAGTGCCCAATTCCTGTGTTCAGTTTAGCAGGGAGCGAACTGTAAGTCTTTGTTGCTGGTTTTGCTGAGTTGCTTATTTTTTGTGAGAAATCTTAAAGGGAAAACAGAGGATCGTGAAACAGGCCTATAATTAAAGGGCCTATAATAAAACCTAAAAATCTAAACAGTATCAGTCTTGTAAAACAGTTCATACTGTAACCAAATAAGGAAAGCAGCGCCCTCTGTTGGTAAAACATATAAGATAGAATTAGCTTTGTTTGTCACATGCATGGGTTGTACACAGTTAAAATAATGCAAGGAGTAATAAGTAAGTGAATTTCAAAGCACACAGAAAATAAAAAAGTATAACTATAGATCTATAAAATATAAAATGAAGAAAGAATATACTCTTGTTATTAACAATGGTACACAGTATCTTTTTTGAAAGGGCAGAAATCTCAAGCTGTGAGAAAAAGCTCTTATTTAACTCTTCTCATGTTACTTTTACCCGACAACCGATACAAAATATGTAAATACAGCAACAGAAACCTGATAAACCAGAGATTTGTTGAATGGGGCAAGAATATGGTCATTGTAAAGTGTCTTTTTGACTGTGGGATTACTAGTCTTCGCATTGATGAGAGTAGATGAGTCACACAAGGTCCCCTGAGACCTTAACAAGGAGAAGAGTGTCATTATTTCATATCTTTTTTCTTTACATCTGTGACAATTATACAAAGTTTATGTGACGCTGCATAAACCATTAAATAATCAATCAAAAATGATTACACAACTTGCCCTGCGACAAACTGTCCACTGTCCAGGGTGTACCCCGCCTAAGGCCCAAAGCTGCTGGGATAGGCTCCAGCCACCCGTGACCCCACAAATAGGATAAGCAGTACAAAATGAATGAATGAATGAATGATGACACAAGTTGATATTGAGGCAAAGAAGCACGTACAGGTTGAACCACAATCTTTGTCTCTTTCTTTGGTCCATAGCTTCAGTTCTTTGTCCTTCCTGGGTTGATTGAATCCTTCCTTTGAAAACTCCATAGGAATTTAAGAAAGCTAATGTCCCATGAATATTCCAAGGGCCTCAAACATTCAAAACACTGATTATCTTGCAACCATTTTCTTGTGACAAAAGATTTTTACAATGCAGTATTCTAATACATATTTGTAATTTTGTAAGCTTAAACTTACAGTATCACATTTATTGTAGTTATAGTATAAAAACTGACCTTAGGGTATGCAGAATGAAAACACATTGAGCTTTTATTTCTTTAATAATGACTGTTGAAAGTATGTCAGTTTATGTATGACCTTTTCCTTAATGTTTGCAACATCATTCAGAAGGACTGCAGGCAGAACAGGCTTCAACATCCATTCTGTAAGCTCCAAAAATGTGGCAACAAATGGGGAGAACATAATTTTATATAAAAGTGTGAAATACTGTTAAATCTATATTTTAAGAATTGTTTAAAATAAATAATATTTAAAATCAGTAAACCTCCCTTCAATATGACAGTGACAGTCATAACATTAACGGGGTTTCTCAACACTTTAACTCTAACTAACTAGGATAAGTCCTGGCTGTGTTCCATAAGCTATGTGCACATGACAAAGATCAAGAACAGATTTTCTCATTTGGTTTTTATAGAGGTATGAAAGTAGAGACTGAGTGGTTAGTGTTTTCCCCAGACGATGTGTGGGTAATGCTTCAGGAGCAGCTGATGAAAGCAGGCTGCTGTCAGCACTGTGCCTCCAAGAGCCTGCAGCCTTAATGGCACAAGACCAGCCCAGGTATGGGACAAGAGCCTGCTCACATTCTAAACAGAAAATCCAATGTTTGTAACACACCTTCTGACACCATAACTGCATTTGCTCCTTAAAGGTCATTTTGATCCTAAAGGCCTACTGGTGGTTTGTCTGTTAATTTGACAGCTGTCCAGTGAAAACAAAGTGTGTGTAGGTGTTTGATATTGCTTGTATCTATCTTCCTCTCTTATCTCTGTGTACTAGTTGTTGCATGTTGACTCATGGGGAATGATAGGCCACACCTGTTTGAACTGCATCTGATTGTAACATTTAAAGAGAGGAAAACTGTGGCTCTTTTTCCATTGATTTGAGAATAAATGAATATACCCAAACTATGTCTTAACTAAAATGTGTTGTTTTCATAATATATGTATATAATATTTTTAATGTGTAAAATCTGGGCATGAATGTATCTACCAACAGATGGCAGTGCAGGGTAACATATTCTTTGTGTTTAGTGCAGGTGTTACTTTCTCAGAATGTATTGTTTTAATCATGCATTTAATAACTATTAGGTTTATTTTTTAAGATAAAATTACAAGTCATGACGCACATTAAATTCACTCTGTATTTGTTTACAGTGCAGTACATTCCTCTTTTTGATACCACATCTTTTTACATTTGTTTCAATCACTTTTAGTCCTTTGAGTGTCTCTCCTGGTGCATAACCTCTAGCAGTGTCTCACAGGAGGGGCCTCCACAGCAGGAGGGTCATACAGGGACAGCTAATGGCCGTCGTGCAGGTGTAATGTGTCTCTGTACAGCAGCAGCCGGTACAGCCCCAACACCCAACCTCTGGGAGCTGAGTAACATTGTGACTGCGTCCCTGCTGCAAAGTCACACACATACACTTTTCTGTGAAGCCTCACTGCAGAGTTTTTTGTTTTTTCACCTAGAATTTCTGTGAGAGAGCATAGTAAAGAGGAGAAGTTGAAAATTCAACCCAGTCTCACCACAAAATGTAAAATAGTCACGTTGGTCCACATGGTAAAACGTATACATTTCACAAAATGGGCCCGAAATTTGTGACACTGTCACGTTTTTTTGTTCCATTCTTTTCTATTGATGTCACGTGATGTCAGAGCTGCCGCAGACGCTAGAGGAAAACATGGCCGACTTACGAAGATTTTTGGAGATAAAATGCTATTTTATTGCCTATTTTGAGCACTAAAATCAAGTTGGTTAAATTTCTAGCGAGAAGTGTGGTCTTTAATCTTATAATCTTCAACTATTTAATTCATATACACTTTTATTTATGAGTTTAAATGAGTCTTTTCTCGATATTGTTAAAATTGTTATACTGTCACGTTTTGTTTCACTGTTTATCTCTATGTTTTTCAGCGTAAAATCTATGAATTATCTCGTGTTATTATTAATTTATTTTAATAATAAAATGATAAAAATACATCCAGATGCTGAAATATGGTTCTTTTTTTATAAACTTGATTAGTACAAAGATGCGAGCTGTGCTTACGTGGACTCTTTAGGAACTAGTTTCATACATAGCTTTATTATTTTGCATACATTCATTAAAAAAATTTAGTTAACAAGAGCAGTGGTGAGGAAATGACATTTATTGTTGCCTTTATTTGTGATTATGGGCTTTAACCTTTTACGAGTTACATGAATTTAATGCAAAAATGTAGACATTTTACGTTTTTAGTCT